>JADRCD010119733.1:0-25349 GCA_019843815.1 Montemys delectorum
GTGTGTGTGTGTGTGTGTGTGTGTGTGTGTGTGTGTGTGTGTGTGTACATACACTGTATCAGTTCTGTTCTCTAGAGAAACCTGATTAATACATATAAATAAATGGCATACGAACTATTCTGAGATAATGTTTTCAGAGTCAGGTTAACAAAGGTCAAAAAGCATGATAAAAATTATTTTTGATTAGAGGGGTCAAAGGTTACAACTCACCAGATCCTGATATTTCTAACCTTTGACCTTGCAACATTATCATCTACAAAATTCATACTCAAGAATCACACATTCAGCCGGGCGGTGGTGGCGCACGCCTTTAATCCCAGCACTTGGGAGGCAGAAGCAGGTTGATTTCTGAGTTCGAGGCCAGCCTGGTCTATAGAGTGAGTTCCAGGAGAGCCAGAGCTACACAGAGAAACCCTGTCTCAAAAAAAAACCAAAACCAAAAACAAAAACAAAAACAAAAAAAGAATCACACATTCAAGTTATGAGAGGAAGGAAGGAAGGAAGGAAGGAAGGAAGGAAGGAAGGAAGAAAGAAAGAAGGAAAGAGGGAAAATTGCAAGAAAGATGTTCTAATGTCATAAATGTTTCCTTAAAAAACGTAAGGTTTTGTTCTGGGCTGCACGCAAGTCTACCCTTGAGTGCATGTGGCTCACCAGGCTGGACACCTGTCACTGTTCTTACTTACCAGCCTTTGATAGTAATTTGGAGGCAAGGTCTCACATATTCCAGGCTGTCTCAAAATTTGCTATGGAGGATGACCTTGGACTTCTGGTTCTCCTACCTCTACCTCCAGAGTGTTGGGTCTACGGGCATTATAGGTCTGTATCCCACAACCAGCGTATCATCCATTAGGGACAAGCACACTACGGACTGAGTGACATCCTTGCCTAGATTCCCACCTTGTACACACCCTGAGTCTGCACTGTAGTCTAGTGCTTGTCTAACAGGCCCACAGCTTCTTCTGCAGAGCCACGTGTTTATCTTCATTCACTGTAGTGCTGTTTCCATGAGCTGAACAAACACTAAATGTTGACCAATGGTGGACTTGAGAACATAAAGTATATCCACTCGGTAAGAAGCAACGCAGCCATCAGGAGGCAGCGGAGCCATCAGGAAGTGCTAGTCTCTGGAGTATTAAGGGCTGCAGAAGGCAGTGTACACACATTGCTTCACCTATGGGCTAACTGCATGCCCCCCCCAGCCCATTTTCCACATGACCTATGGAAATGTGCTTTCCTTTTCTCTGGGTTTAAGAGAGACTACCCCCCCCCATATACACACCTCTTTCTTTTATATTTATATAAAATATATTTCATGTTTATTTTCACCACTGTTATTTGTTTTGAATCATTGTTCCATTACGTAGCCCTGGCTCTTATAACATGTGCTGAGGACATGTGTCTCCTTGCCTCTTCCTCCTCTTCAGTGCTAAGGCGACAGAGGTGTTCCCTTATGTCTGGTAAGGTGGAGAAATTTCAGCCAAGACCCACGTCCCCGCAGCCTACTAATTTACCTTACCATTCCTCTCTATCCCCCTCTTTAAGTCTTCCAAAGCCCTTGCATGCAACCTAAGTTTCCCTGCAAAAGGCAACTCGGAGACATGCCTTTGATGTTTTCCACAGGCAACAGCATAGTGCAAGATACAGAATATAGCTACAATTTTTTTTAATTGAGATTCTATCTCAGTAATATTTGGTGATTCCTGGTGTTATATATAAAGAACACTTCATCCTTCTCTGTCTACATTTCAGTCCCCTTCCAGAGACTTCCCTTTAGAAGAAAGAACAGCTTGTCCTTTTCTGAGCATGAGATCTCCCTGGAGGGCCCAGCACATGCTTTGTCTGTATTCTGGCCCTGGAATCCCATTTCTGGCCAGCAAGATGGAGGGGAAGGTCCAGAACGTGGGGCTAGCTGCCAGGCTCACGTGGACTTACAGTGTGACTGTGCTGAACAGGAAGGCCTTGGGGTGGTGGTCAGTGTGCTGCTTAGCTGTTAGTCAACATGACATAAAATAGAGGAGCCCTCTTTGAAGAGGGACCCCCCCCCCACTGACAAGATGCCTCTGTCATACTGACCTTTAGACAAGGCCGTTGTTCTCATTGTTGTTTTGAGACAGGATCCCACTTTGTATTCTGCTGGACTAGAGTTCACCACCTAGACCCAGGTGGTCTTGAACTCACAGAGATCTCTGCCTGCCTCTGGCTTCTGAGTGCTGGGATGAAGTACGTGTGCCACCCTGCCTGGCTGAAACTTTCTTGACTAACAACTGATGAGGGAGGGCCCAGCCACCGTGGGCAGTGCCTGGTCAGGTGGTCCAGGGAGATGGAAGGAAGCAGGCTGAAGGTGAGCCTGAGGAGCAAGTCAGTAAACAGTGCTCCTCCATGGCTCTGTTTCAGCTCCTGCCTCCAGGTTCTTCCCCTAAGTTCCCTGTGTAATGGACTGTAAGCTGTGAGATGAAATGGACCCTTTCCTCCCCAAGCTGCTTTTGGTCATGGTGTTTATCACAGCAACTGAAAGCTAAGTAAGACAGTCTGCCAAAGCCAGTGGTGGACAGGGAGTTAAACGGTGAGTCCATGCCATACCGATTTCTTAGGGAGTTTCAGATGCTGCCCCTCTCCCCAAGCCCAGCAAAAGGAATCGAGGTTCCGTGAGCGGAGAACAACGTACCACCTGCAGGTGGACAAGGCTTCTGTTCGGAGCAGGGTCTCTGTAGCTCAGGCTGACTTAGAACTCATCATGTAGCTGGGGATGAGCTTGAATCCCTTATCCTTTTGTCTTTACCTTCCAAGTGTTAGGATCACAGGTGTCCCACCATGATGGCCTAGACCCTCCTGCCTCTGTTCTGTCTGTCTCATCCTGGAGATGGAACCTACAGCCAATGGTTTACTGCTGAACTATACTTTCAGCCCAGAATCTCCTACAACAAAGATACAGGATCATTTCCTCACAATATTTCTAAAACTCCACAGTCTCGGTCTCATTAACAGTCCATCCCAAGCCAGCACCTTCTTTCCCAAGCAGACGCACTCACCTGTCCATCTCGAAATTCTTTCTCCGTAAGGAAAGAGCAAGATGTTTCACTCATGACTCAAGTTCAGGTGAGCCTTGTCCTCGGGCTCTGAAAGGGGTTTGTTGCAACGGTCTGGGGCCCGAAGCCACCAGGAGAGACAAGCTCTCTGCTTTCACCTTCCTTCTTGGCAGTCATTCAGGCTCCAAGTAAGAAAACAGTCCCTCTGTGCCATCACCAAGGTGCAGAAGGTTTCTGTGAGTCCTGAAAGGAGCCCCTGGGAACCGTGGAGCCTCAGTCTGGAAAAACAGAAATGGGGTAGTGGGGGCTGGCTTCATCATTCAGTCATGCCTCTCTCTGTTCAACAGGCAAAAGACGTTTAAAATTTTTAAGCAACTGTGAATTAATTCTAAATAAACAAGTTACTTAGCCAGATGTCTACTGTTTACTGCACACACCATGGGACTAGAGGGACCATACAGAGGTCTGGGGGTGGGGTGGATTGTCAGAGTCTGGAAAACAGTGGCACTGCTTTGCGAAGTGGGGTCTGTTTCTGGCCACGACATCACTGAGGCCTCCCTGGCTTACTGGGAGTAAGACTGACTGGTGGTTGCATTGGCTTTGTTCAGATCCTGGACACGGGTGGAGCTGTGGTCCTTACAATATTGGACCTGTTTCCTAGAATGATAAGAGAAACTCACAATGCAAGATGATGCCCTAACCTTGCCAAGCCAAACTGGTCAGCTCTCTGTGTGTGAGAAACTGTGTGCGCATGTTCGTGCAATTATGGTGCAGTACTGGTGCTGGGGATCAAATCCAGGTCTTCATGCACGCCAGGTGAATATTCTACCACTGAGCTACATCTCCAGATCAGCTCTTGTATGTGTACACATGTGCGCCTGTGTTCAGGGTTCACGTGTGTGCAGGTGTACACACGTGCGTGAGAGCGGGTGAAGAGGACAACGTTATCTGTTGTCCTTCGGGCTCTGTTCACCTTAATTTTTTGAGACAAGATCTCTTTCATTTCCCTGGAACCCGACGAGCAGGTTGGGATGGCCAGCCAATGAGCTTTAGAGATCTGCCCATATCCGCCTTTCTAATGCAGAGATTAGAAGTATGTGCTACCACACCCATTTTTTTTTTTTAAAAAACCACATTATTTTCATTCATGTACTCATGTGTATGTGTCTGCCATGTATATGCAGATGTCTGTAAGGCATTAGATTCCCTGGAGCTGGAGTTACAGATGGTTGTGAGCTGCCATGTAGGTGCTGAGAGCCAACTCCTGGTCCTCTGCAAGGGCAACAAATGCTCTTAACTGAGCATCTCTCTAACCTAACCCCCCCAAACCTCCATTCTTCCCTCCCTCCCTCCCCTCCTCTCTCTCTCCCTCTTTCTCTCCCTCTCCCTCCATCCCTCCCCTTCCTCTCTTTCTCGATAAGGACACAGATATACAGAAAAGGTGTTATAGATGTTGTTCAGCCTGGCCTCATAGTTGCTATGTGGCTGAGGCTTGCTTCTACTTCTCAAGGGTGGAGACAAAAGCTAGGCACACTAGCCCTGCTCTGTCATCTCACGATGCCTGCCTCAGGAAAAGGGCTGGACAAAGATCCTATCATATCAAAAGTCTGTGTCACAAGGAGACAACCTTCTCATGAATGAGCGTCTCTAGGTCTTAGGGGGAGGGATTGATGTGTGAGAGTCAAAACAAAACGCAAGGCCTGGGAGACAGATCAGAGGTAAAGCTATTGCTTGCCACATGTGACATCTGGGTTCAATCCCCACAACTGGAAAAAAAGCAAACATCAGAGATCATCCTCAACATGCTGATGTATGCCCCCATGAATGAATGCCCAGATTCCTAGAAATCTGGAAGCAGAGGCAGGAGAATCACTGTATATTTGAGGGCGGCCTGATCTACATAGAGTTCCAGGCCAGTTGAGACTACAAAGCAAGACTTTATCTCAAAAACAAACAAACAAACAAAAAAACAAAACAAGGGCAGGTGAAATGGCTCAGTGGGTCGAGGTGCTTGCTGGCAAGCTTGATGACCTGAGTTCAGTCCCCAGGGGGACCTAGGAGACTGGTAGAAGGAAAGAAGCAATTGTCTTCTGACCTCCACACATGCACCATGGCACATACCGCTCCACTCAACCCACCACCCCCCCCCAAACAAATCAAACAAAAAACAAAAACCACAGGGGCTGGGAAGATGACTCAGTGGGCATGAGAGCTTGCTTCAGGGTAAGAACCTGAGTTTGAGCCGGGCAGTGGTGCTGCGCGCCTTCAAGCCCAGCACTTAAGAGGCAGGCAGATTTCTGAGTTCAAGGCCAGCCTGGTCTACAGAGTGAGTTCCAGGACAGCCGGGGCTATACAGAGAAAACCTGTCTCGAAAAGCCAAAAAAAAAAAAAAAAAGAAAAAAAAGAAAAAGAAAAAAAAAAGAACCCAAGTTTGGCTCCCTAGCATTCTGGTAGATGAAGACAAAAGGACTGCTGGTTGCTGGGCCTACTTTCGCGTTCAGTCAGAGACCCAACTTCAAAGGTATAAGGCACAGAGAGACAGAATAGGGCAATTTGCAGTCCCTCTGGTCTTTCTGTTCCTATATGGGCATGCATACTCACATCCACACACCAAAGAGTCAGTGTAGAAAGACTGGGATTATAACTTAGTGGCAGGAAACAAGGCTTAACCTTAATACTGAGGTGGGAAATGTGAGTGGATGGTTCTTGCACAACTGACAATCATACGTCACAGACTCAGAGGACTAAGCCAGTGGGGAGGCCTCTCCACGGAGTCAGTCCGCCACTAGAGGAATATGATTTATATTCCCCCAAGGTCAGACTGCCAGTAACAAACAAGCTTTCGCACTAGACACCTGGCTGCCTGTGATCTAGAAAGGATGGTGGTAATATCTTACCCGAGACACCCTAGGAACTGACTTTCTCCCCCCGGAACCTCAGCATCTACCTCTCTTTTCCTTTCCTTCCATCTTGGCCTAAATGACAGCATAGGAGAACACACATACACATCAGCTAACCTGGCAGGGTAAAAGGTAGGTATGAGAAAGTCTTGGGAAGGCTTTCCTGTTACTGTGTGGGAAAACGAATCAAGTAGCCCAGAAGCATGACCTGCTTCACACGCGGGACTGGAGCACAGCTGGGCCTGAAATATGGACAAAATACTCAGTTATAAAGTCATTCGTCCTGATAGTGGGTACTTGAGGTAATAGGCCTCCTATACAAACAAATCCCTCTTAAGTCAAGAACGCATTTCAGACCTACTTTCCTCAAAGGGCAACATTAAGACGGTAGGATATCTATAGACTGCTGGAGCGTAAACCCTGTGGAGAGCTTATTTAGACGTTGGTTCGCCCTTATACGCAAATGCACACACAGTTAAGATGATCCTTGATTTAGTCTTTCTTGAGGGTTGTTCCTAGGTGGCTTGTACTTTGAGACCCCGAAAGAGTGGTTAAGATTAGGGGATCGAGCTAGGGATAACGTCGAGGACCGGTGTGCCAGTCCTGGGGCAGTGAGTGCCTGGAGAGCTCCTGCGCAGGTCTCGACAACTCATCGAGATACCCAGACAGAAGCTGTATGGGGACAGAAACTTGCTCACTGCTTGGAAGGGGAGAAGGGAGGAAAGCAATGAATTGTCTCCGAGGTTTCGGCAAATCCATCACAGAACAGGCACCAGAACCCAGGTCTTCTCTGCCTCCCAGACAGGATCTCTCTTAGACCGGCAACTTTCAACCTTGTGTGGCCCCGCGGTCACCCTTTCCACCCGACATCGTCCCCCCCTCACCTCCCTCACCACCCCAACCCCCACCCCTGGCTCACCGGACGCGTCTCCAGCGTTCCGGTAGGGGGTCCCACATCCCCTCTCCGCGCAGGCGTGCAGTGTCGCCTGTCTCGCGCTAGAACTACATTTCCCACTAGGCAATTGAAATCCTGCGCCGCATAAGTCATACGGAGATCGAGGATGGACAATCTTCATCAGTTTTGCGCGGGCGTGAGTCGAAATGCCTCGGCCCTTCCTCGTCTTGTATTCCTCTGAGGACAAACTAGAGGGGCGGAGCCTCAGCTATAAAAGCCGAGCTCAGCGAGAAAGGACGCAGTCTTCCAAGCCCTGGCGGCAACATGTGGATCACTGCTCTGCTGCTGGCTGTGCTGCTGCTGGTGGTCCTCCACAGGGTTTATGCGGGCCTCTTCGCTAGAAGTTCCCCGAACCCCTTCGCCGAGGATGTCAAGCGGCCCCCTAAACCCCTGGTGACCGACAAGGAGGCTAGGAAGAAAGTTCTCAAACAAGGTCAGCTGGAGGGACTGTGGGTTTCAGGACTGCTCTCGGGCCTTCTGCTCATGCAGGGCACGGGCCTCTGTCTCCCCAATTAGTAAAGGGCTGGGAAAACTTACTTGCACAGGAAGGTTCCGTGTTTTAGTGTTCTTTGCTTCTGAAAGGGTGCGGGCATTACCCTTGGCACGCCAAGATGTTGGCACAGCCTAGTTCCAGTCCCGCCAGTTGGAATCTGTTTTAGCTCACGGCTTACACAGAATAGGAGACCTTTCCCCTACTTGGCTCTGGAGCCAACTTTTTTTCCTATACTTCTGTGCATGCTCCGGGACGTAGGGAAGCAGTACAGAAAGTTTTTCCAACTAACGGTTTGACAGGCAAAATGTAGTCTCAGTTCATAGGATTGAAGCTTGATTTTAAAACTTCGGAATTTAACTACTGGTTAGGGATAAGAACTCCACTCTCCGGTCAACCGGCCATCTTTAAAACACGTGTGGAATGCCTCCCAGGATTGTGTTTTTGAGACGGGTCTCACTTTTGTGCTGGAGCTGGCTTCGAACTCACTTTGCAGCCCAGGCTCAAACCCGGAGCAGTCCTCTTCTTCTGTCTCCAGCATGATGAGATTACAAGCATGCACCAACATGTCTGGCTTTCAACGTTTTAAGGAAGTGTTGGAGCTGGGCATAGTGGTGCAACAATTTAATTCCAGCCTGGACTACAGGAGACCCTATCTAAACACACACACACACACAACAAACCCCAAAACAACCAAAACCCCCAAATGCAAAACTTTCAAAAAACAAACAAGGATCACCTCTTTGACCTCCAGGAGTCTGACTCGTAAATTTTAGTTAGGCTAGCCTCCACTGCACTATTTATTGGGGAACTGACTTTGAACTCCTGATCCTTGTGCCTCTACTCCCTAAGAGGTACCACACCCAGTTATTTTATTATTGTTATTGTTTGTGGATTGGGGGAGAGGCGGGTCTCATACTTGTAGCCCAGGCTAGCTTATAACTTGCTATATAGGCCAATCGTGCCTCAAATTCTCAGTGATTCTCCAATCACCATCAGCAAGAGATTACAAATGGTGGGATTACAGATGTGAGCCACCATGGCTTGGATGGTGATTTTTTTTTTTAATTTATTTTTTTAGTTGTTTGAGACAGTGTCTCTCTCTATAGTCCTGGAACTTGCTCTAGCTATATAGACCAGGCTGGCCTTGAACTCATTAAAACTAAAGCTGTGAACCCCTACACTCGGCCTTGGGCAATGATTTTTAATGAGCAGGTTTCCTGGACATAGTGGCACATTCCTGTGATCCCAGTGCTGGGGAGGAAAAGGCAGGTGGAACTCTACATAGGGAGTTCCAGCCCAGCTAGGGCTACATATGTAGTGAAACCGTGTCTCTTAAAAAGCCCAAGTCAATAAGTCAATGGAAGTGAGTAAATAAAGGAGGAAATGAAAAAAGACTGGGAGAAAACAACGAAAGCCAGGTCTTGTGTTGCCCGTGCCTTCTGGCTTGGTTCTCTTAGATTCCTGGCACAGCAGCCTTCTTCCTTTTCTGAGGCTGGTGCTGTGACTTCTCAGAGCTTCAGCTTCTGAGCAGCTCTGCCTGCTCCACCTCCGCTGGCATTCACAGACCTTGCTTCTTCCAAAGAAACCCAGTTTCCTGAACCCGCAGCACCCCCAGCCCCCGCCCTGCGCCTTACTGCCTTTTCTTTCCTTGCTTGTATTCACAGAAGTGTCCGCACTGAGGTTACAGACCTGCACTGTTGCCATCTTTCTGGTTTTGTTCTACAATAGTTAGCTGATTCCCACTTTCTTTGAAAGGTATCAAATCCCCCAAGTACCTAGGAGGGGTTAAGACTCATCACTGCCTGGCCCAAGGTAGAATGTTTTGAGACATCTTAGTAAACCATGCTAGAGGGGAGGTCTGTCTCTCTTCCCTCTTATTTTGAGACTGGGTCTAATGAGCCCTGGCTGGCCTCCTGTGGGATGACCTTGGACTCCTAATCCGCCTTTCAAGTGCTGGGATCACAGGAGTACACCACCATGCCCAGCTGCCTTAGAGACTTCTTACAGAGTACAAGCTAGAGAAGTGCCCCCTGGCTTCTCTTACTTCACTTTCCTGCCCTTGTCTGAGAAGCCCATCCTCTCTGTCTTCTCCCTTCCACAGCTTTCTCAGTCAGCCGGGTACCAGAGAAGCTGGACGCAGTGGTGATTGGCAGCGGCATTGGAGGACTGGCCTCAGCTGTGATTCTAGCTAAGGCTGGCAAGAGAGTCCTTGTGCTGGAACAACACACCAAGGCGGGCGGCTGTTGTCATACCTTTGGGGAAAATGGCCTTGAATTTGACACTGGTAAGGTTTGCATGGAAAAGGGTTGTCTTTAGGTGGCTAGGAACACACACTCTTGAGTGATATGGGGACATTTCGATATTTTGGAGGTCCCAACTCCTCTCTGGGCACCTCCATTTCTGTCTGATGGCCTCGTTATTGGGCAAGCATTGGGTGGTATATGTTCTGGATTGTTTCCTATAGAAAGGGTGGGCAACCCTCTCTGGACATGAACATAGCCGAGCAGGGTAACCTTTTCCTTACTTGGCATATTTCCAGGGCCTTTTTATCTCTATATCTCTATATCTCCTTTTCTTTGCACCTCCCAACAGGAATTCATTATATTGGGCGCATGCGAGAGGGCAACATCGGCCGTTTTATCTTGGACCAGATCACTGAAGGGCAACTGGATTGGGCTCCCATGGCCTCCCCTTTTGACTTGATGATACTAGAAGGGCCCAATGGCCGAAAGGAGTTCCCCATGTACAGTGGGAGGGAAGAATACATCCAGGGCCTTAAGGAGAAGTTCCCCAAAGAAGAAGCTGTCATTGACAAGTACATGGAGTTGGTTAAGGTAGTATGCACCATGATCAGCATCCCTAGTTGATTTCCAGCAAGATTGGTCTTTTCGTTAGTGAAGAAACTGGTGGGGTGGGCAGGGGAGAGGGCTGAGTTGGGGAGGCAGGAAGGAATAGTCATATCTGCCCTGGTTTCAGTGTACACTTGTGCATGCCTGTGCCCTGCCTGGCTCCCCAGCTGCTCTCCTCACTCTGGCCTCTAGGTGGTATACCCTTGGTAAGTCAGGCTTTGAGGAAGTTAGACATCTTCTGAAATGAGCCAGACTTTTTGTTTTGTGTATTTGAAGTAGAGTCTCACAACGCTGTACCCTGCCTGGTCTGGAACTCAAGAGAGATCCACCTGCTTCTGCTGAGCATATGAAATCACACCTGGTTTCTGGACTGGGATGTCTGGAAGGAATTTGAATGCTGAGGATGTGGCTTAGGCTTAGCACGTATAACTCTGAATTAGATCCCAAGCACCCTATAAACTGCATATGGGGAAGTAGAAGCAGGAGGTTCAGGACTTCAAGGTCACTGGAATATTCAGAACTCTCTCTCTCTCTCTCTCTCTCTCTCTCTCTCTCTCTCTCTATATATATATATATATATATATATATATATATATAAATACTTTTTGGAGCAGGAAATGGAAGAGCAAATAGTCTCATTTGAGTGTGAAGAATGAGAAAAACTCAGGGCCCATTTTGTTGTTAATGTTTTGTAGTGAGGGAGATAGTCTTTAGTCCTGGCTTGTATGTCAGTGTATAACTCTGGTTGCCCTTGAACTCATGGCAATCCTCCTGCCTTGGCATCTCAAACTGTTGGGATCACAGGCCGGAGCCATGCCTGCCTGAATTAAAATTTTCCAAGTCCAAAAATTCTGAGTAAGTGTTGCTGGGCCTGCAGTCAGTGCTGGCTGCTGCAGTGGTGTCTAGGCTCCAGCGCTCCAGAGCTGAGGCTCACTTTACCTTTTCTTCCCCAGGTGGTGTCCCGAGGAGTCTCTCATGCCATCCTACTCAAGTTCCTCCCATTGCCCCTGACTCAGCTCCTCAGCAAGTTTGGGCTACTGACTCGTTTTTCTCCGTTCTGCCGAGCGTCTACTCAGAGCCTAGCTGAAGTCCTGCAGCAGCTTGGGGCTTCCCCTGAGCTCCAGGCCGTTCTCAGCTACATTTTCCCCACTTACGGTGGGTGCCTATTAGCCCAGGCTTTTTTTTCTAAGCTACTGCTCTCCCAGCTTTGGTCTTTTTCTTCCATCTGTCTAACTGAAACAAGCCAGAATAGATCCCAGGCCCGCAGGAGTTTGTGGATAAGGGCTGGCTGAGAAGTCTGACACCTGTTGGACTCTGGTAAAAATTATTTATTAGTTGCTTTCTGGAATATATCTCTTCTTCTCCTCCTCTTCTTTCCTCTTCCTTTTTGAAGACAAGGTCTTCCAGGTAAGGGTTGAACTCTTATAGTTGAGCATGCCCTTAAATTCCTGATTCTTCTGCCTCCACCTTCCTAGTGCTAGGATTACAGGTATGTGCCACCATGTCTGGTGTATGTGCTGCTGGAGATCAGTCCAGGCTTTCATGCGTGTTAGGAAAGCATTCAGCTAATCGAGCCCACCCAAGATGCATTTTCTCCCCATCCCCCACACCTCTGACTTTATTTAGGTTGGTCTGGATCTCTCTGTAGCCCAGTACGGTTTTGAATCAATGATCAAACTGTTTAGCTTTTGAGTGTGAGATTGTAGGCATGTACTATCATACTGTCCAAGGTCGATTTTTCTCTTTAGCCAAGAGTGTCAGTGACTTCCTTGGTCTTAGAAGCATAATGGTTTTCAGGGAGTACATTTATATTCCACAAAGCTCATTATCAACCCTGGGCCTTTGGGAGCATTCGGATCCTAGGATGGACTCATGTGGTACTTCACAGGAAGCCCTGTTTCTTCCTGAATGGTGCCAAGTGACTACTCTTGCTCATCTTCTTTTCTTCTTTATTCTGTAGGAGTAACCCCCAGCCATACCACCTTTGCCTTGCACGCTCTGCTGGTTGACCACTACATACAAGGAGCATATTACCCCCGAGGGGGTTCCAGTGAGATTGCCTTCCATACCATCCCTTTGATTCAGCGGGCCGGGGGCGCTGTCCTTACTAGAGCTACTGTACAGAGTGTGCTGCTGGACTCAGCTGGGAGAGCATGTGGTAAGAGATCTGCACTGAGCTGTGGGGTCAGTGGGCTAGAGTGGAAGCAGCCTGTTTATGCAAGGTAAGAGGCTGGAATCTGAGCTAGTGAGAGAGCTCAGTGGATAAATGTTCTAGTCACTAAACCTGATGACCTAAATTTGATCCTCACAGCCTACATGGTAGAAGGAGAGAACTATCTCTGGCAAGTTGTCCTCTGACCTCCACACATGGGCTGTAGCACTCCTACCCCCGCACAAAATAAAGGAATCAAACTACAATTCTTACAAAAGGTCAGGTTTGACATAATGGTTCTGTGAGTAGCCAAAGATGAGGTTGGGACACGAAGGCTACAGTACATCACAGAAACTTTGGTGTTTCATGAAGGTTATCTGGAGAGTATTGTGGATATGGAACTTAGCAGCAGTGAGGAGGGGGCTGGGACCCCATAGAACCAGTGTTCTTGGGATGGCAGGACATGGCTAAAGTTCAAATGCGTGGGTAAGAAGAGCTAGAGAAGGCAAGCACAGAAGCATTTGAGGCAAAGGCTGAGTGAATTTGCAGTGTGTCTGGGGCCTGCTTTGGCTGGAGGGACTTCCAGGTCCTATCCTAGAAGATATCTGGACAGTGTGGCTATAGACAGAACTAATATTTTGAGGCAGGATTTCATGTGGTCCAGGCTAGCCTCAAACTCACTAGAGCTGAGGCTGTCCTTAGGATTCCTGATTATCCTGCTTCTGCCTCCTAAATACTAGAATTACAGGAATATATCATCATGCCGTGACTACAGCTAATGCTTTAAGAGAAATATATTTCACATTTTCCTGGATTTTGTTTGTTTTATGGTGGGTAGGGGTGCATGGAACCTAGGGCTTCATACATGTTAGACAAGCAAAGTATAACTGAGCTATATTCCTAGCCCTTAAGAGAGATCTAGAGAAGGGTATAGGCCTTTTTTTTGTTTCCACAGAGCTCACAGAAGCTCAGCCAAATTCTTGTGCCTGCAGGTGTCAGCGTGAAAAAGGGACATGAGCTGGTGAACATCTATTGCCCAGTTGTCATCTCCAATGCAGGGATGTTTAATACCTATCAGCACTTGTTGCCAGAGACTGTCCGCTATCTGCCAGGTAAAAGACTGTTCTTCTGAACTAATATTTCATCTGTGGAGCTTATAAGCCCAGCCTGGGTGAGCTCCCCTCTTCTTGGGCAGCCCTCTAGCTGTCTATCTCCGGTTTGTGTTACCAGAAACATAACATTTATATTTGGGGAACCTAGGACTACAGGGGAAGAGGAGCCCTTCACATAGGCAGTGGCAGAGCTCTGAGGACTCTTGTTTTGTCAGATGCAAATGTCTACTGTGTACTTCCGGGCTAGGAAACAAAATCCTATATATTTGCTTTCCTTTGCCAGAGACACTAGGGCTTTAATAGAAAAGACTCAGGCAAATGGCAGACAAAGGCTGGGGATGAAGTTCAGTTGGTTAGAGTGCTTGCATCAGCCCTGGGTTTACCTAGAACCAGGCAAGACAGCTGTAGTGCATTTGGCTATAATCCTAGCACTCTGGAGGTGGCTGCAGGAAGATAAGAAATTCAAGGTTACCCTGGGCTATAGGAGACCCTGCCTCAACAAACAAAGGCTGCTGAGATGGCTCAGAGTGTAAAAAGTCCTTGCTGCTAAATCCCCAGAGTGGGAGAAGACAGTTGTCTTCTGGCTTCTTGCACATCCAGACATGCCCTTATTCATAAACATCTATAATTAAAGACAAGTTTAAAGGTATAAAGAGGAGGGTTGAAATGGCCTGATTATCCAGAGGTGCTGTGAGTTAGCTCTGCTCTGAATCAGCAGGAAGCCAGCACCTAGGACTAAGGGGACATGGAACAGAGGTGGTAGAGTTGGAAGGAATTTGAGGCTACATCTCACATAGCCAGGAAGAGACTTAAGGGCAGGTCCTTGCCAGGATCCTATAGAAATAGTTATAAAAATGGCCAGGTCTCTATCCTGGCTGGCAGCAGGGGACCAAGCTGCAGATCAGAAAAGGGAACATCCTGAGGCTATCCTGGCAGGGAGTGGTGGTCTGGCCATAACTCCTGCAAAGCATTCCTCACTGGCTCTCTGCAGATGTGAAGAAGCAGCTGGCGATGGTAAGGCCTGGTTTGAGCATGCTCTCAATTTTCATCTGTCTGAAAGGCACCAAGGAAGACCTGAAGCTTCAGTCCACCAACTACTATGTTTATTTTGACACAGACATGGACAAAGCGTAAGATGTGAGGGGGTGGGGCCTCATCCCACAAGACCCTGCTTCAACTCTTGATTCGGTTCTAGGAATAAGAAGGATGTGTGTTGAGGGAAGAGGTATAGTCTCCAATGGACTCCTAGAAAGGCTTTTGACACCAAAGCCATGCTGGTTTCTCCCCTGTGGAAAGTCCCTGGAGATGAACCATTGGTTGGGTAGTGCTGGTGGCTTTGAGGAAAAAGGTCTAGAGATTTGGCGGTCACGCCCCCTCCCTCATCCACAGGATGGAACGCTATGTCTCTATGCCCAAGGAAAAGGCTCCAGAACACATCCCCCTTCTCTTCATTGCTTTCCCATCAAGCAAGGATCCAACCTGGGAGGACCGATTCCCAGGTAGGGCTTGAAGTCCAGGGAACTTGGGTGTAGGGCAAGGCAGGGCCAAACAGCAATAACATGGCCTTATACCTTGCAGACCGATCCACGATGACTGTGCTGGTACCCACGGCCTTTGAATGGTTTGAGGAGTGGCAGGAGGAGCCGAAGGGCAAGCGGGGTGTTGACTATGATACCCTCAAAAATGCCTTCCTGGAAGCCTCTATGTCGGTGATCATGAAACTGTTCCCACAGCTGGAGGGCAAGGTAGGGGCTGACATACACAGTGCTGGAGGTGATAATACATCCCTTAATTGTCTTTTCTTAGGTATAGGGATAAAGCCTAAAGTAACAAGAGCCCCAAGGAAGGATCAGGCCTTTGCAAGTTCCCTTGTTAACCCTTGCCCTGCCCTTTTGCTTCCTCAGGTAGAGAGTGTGACTGGAGGATCCCCACTGACCAACCAGTACTATCTGGCTGCACCCCGAGGAGCTACCTATGGGGCTGACCATGACCTGGCTCGTCTGCATCCTCATGCAATGGCTTCCATAAGAGCCCAAACCCCTATCCCTAACCTCTACCTGACAGGTAAACTGCCTCACTTTGTAAGAATCTGGGCTTCCCTGGCATAGTCTTTTGTTCTCATCCTCAAGCCTATACCTCAGGGAACTGGGATGCCTTGACTGGCTATTGTCCTGGGTTCTATCTGAGGCTGTCTCTCTTTGGGTGGCCTTGATATGGAGGAATGAACACAAGAGCCTTTGTTACTCCCATCCTCATAGGGGTAGACATTCATGGGTCACTGCATTTGCTTTCTAGGCCAAGATATCTTCACCTGTGGGCTGATAGGAGCCCTGCAGGGGGCCTTGCTGTGCAGCAGTGCCATCCTGAAACGGAACTTGTACTCAGATCTGCAGGCCCTTGGCTCAAAGGTCAAGGCACAAAAGAAGAAGAAGTAGTCTCTTCAGAGAAGAGCCAGAGGAATGGCACTTGCCCAACTTCTCGTGGTGTCCTCCTATAGCAATTCCTTCCACATATAAACAAAAACCATTTTGTTTCTGATAATTGTTGTAAGTCAAGAGTTCTTTATCTTGCTTTCTACTTAAGGCCTAGTGTGGGCAACATAACCTTGATGTCTCATGAAGAATGCTCCTATGCCTTTCCTACATCCAACTCCAAGCTAGGGTCAGGCACACAGAACACCTGAGGATGCTGGCTACTGGAATAGGTTAGTTCAGTCCTACCCTGAAGCTTTTTGCTCCTCCCCACTGTAGTGTTGTACTGCTCTGTACTGTTAAGGGGAAAGAATGACTAGTGTGGGCTTGGAGTAGCAACTCTTAAAGTGCTAGACCCTAAGTTTTATCCTGATAGAAGTGGGCTAAAGGAACACACCAAAAGATACCACTGCCAATGAAATGTCTTAATACACTAGCCAGCTGAGATCTTGACTAGAGAATGGCTAGGCTGGCAGCAAGGGAATGGGAGCAGAGACATGGGCTCCAAAGAGGAAGCCTAATGTGTACAAAGCCTAGAGATGGCATCTGTAGTTGCTGGCACATATTAAAACTCAGTTATTAGGCTGGGTAGTGGTAGCACAAGCCTTTAATCCCAGCACTCAGAAGGCAGAGGGAGACAGATCTCTGTGAATTTGAAGGCAGCTTAGTTTATGGAGCAAGTTTATGGAAGCCAGGGCCATACATAGAGAAACCTTGTCTTGAAAAACAAAACAAAAAACAAAACAAAACAAAACCTGAGTATTTTTTTCTAAAATGCTTAGAGTCAGAATTCTTTCAGATTTTGTAGTATTTGCATATACATGAGATAACTTGGGGAATGGGACCCAGAACTAAACCACAAATTCATTTGTTTCATATATATAGACTAGGTACAACATCTTATGTAATATTTTGAAAATAGAGCATTCTGACCTGTCACATGAGTTCATGCTATAATTTTAAAAAGCTTGCTTTGATTTCAGATTAGGGATGCTCAACCTATATGAATAAATGGGAAGGTGGATAAAAGTTAAAAACTTTTTATGTTAAACACATACCAACTTTAGTCTGTTTAAATATAGTATTAATACATGTAATGTTTCAATGCTTTGATATCTGAAATTTATTGATTTCTGTTCAATAATGACATGAAACTATGCTGTGATTCCATTTACAGAAGCTCAGTAAAATACACTGAAAAATACTTATTATACCACAATAAGCTTTAAAAAAATAAAATTAAGCCATTACAGTTAAGTTACAAAAAAGGTGAAAATATAAAACATGGCTAACAGTGGCAATCTAACTGGGGAAACAAGACAAGGAAAATAATTTCAACATTCACTCCTTTACTTAACATGGTAGTTTGAATTAAATTCCTAACAGTGTGAGGAGGCCAGCTTCATGGGTAGTTGGCTATGCTATGCAGGCTGAGGTCCAAACTACAGTTTCTAAGCTAAAATACTTACAGTCACACATAAGCATGGAACTAAACAAACTGAGCCATCATGATGTATTTAAATTTCAACATCTCTTTACAGCTTTCTGCTTCTTTTTTCTTTTTCTTCCTTTCTCTTTTTTGGGGGGAAGGGGGGAGGGGAACACAAGCTATCACTGTGTAACTTTGGCTGCCTGAACTTGGTATTCTAGACCAGGCTGGCCTCATACTCAGAGATCCTTCTGCCTCTGCCTCCTGAGTGCTGGGGTTAAAGGCATGCATCACCACACCTGACTCTTTACAGCTTTCTTAAGGCAATGCCAAACAGAACCTTCCTGGTAAGCAGTTTTGAGAAACTATGTCACAGGGTCTGGTACACCCTTCTCTGCATTCAGATGGCTCGATATGTGCAAAGCATACCATGCCCTGAAGAAAAAAGAAAGAGCATCACTACCAGGGGACTCTGAAGGGTACAGACTCTGTTTCTAGGGGAAAACATGTTAGCACATTTTGTTAGTTGTTGTCCGGAACTGGCTTCTATAATCCATAGCAGGAAAACAAACTGTTAACAGTTATACCTCAAGCAGGTTCCCCTTAAGAAATTGCCCTTTGGCCGGATGGTGGTGACACACCTTTAATCCCAGCACTTGGGAGGCAGAGACAGATGGATTTCTGAGTTCAAGGCCAGCCTGGTCTACAGAGTGAGTTCCAGGACAGCCAGGGCTACACAGAGAAACCCTGATTCAAAAAAATAAAAAAAGAAAAAAAGAAAAGAAAAAAGAAAAAAGAAATTGCCCTTTAGCCAAACACTGAGAAGGAAAGCAAGCTCAGAAAAGTCTACAGGAGTGCTACTTGAGGCTTCATATAGTTCTTACATGCCAGCCTAATCCCTGGTATAGACACCTCAGCTGGAACATTATCATCCACACACACTCTAGGAAATATGCTTCAAGTATTCTACCTTCAAAAAACAAACAAACAAAAAAAGTCCTAAAAATAACTTTTCTTTGGTGGGAGCCATTTCCTTCAGTGCAACTTCTCAAGTGAAAACAAATTCCACTGTATGCTGTCAGCACAAGAAACATCTGCCAGCAGCCCAAAGAGGGTGAGGCTTTGTAGACTGGCAATGTCTGTCCACATACTGTCAATCTTTGTTACTAAAAGTCAACCTCCCTTCTTGCCCTTCAAGAGCAAAAGTCAACAAGTATAAGGTCAAAGCGAGCAGTAGCCAGGAAGAGCTATGTGAGCCTCAGTTTCAGCTACACCTCCAACAAGAAATTTGACCCCTAAGGTCCCTGGCTCATACAACACTGCCAATGGCTGTCTCTCACACCTTAGTTTTCTTGGGGGAGATCACAGAACATAAGAACTATGTCACACTGAAGTTCCAAGATGAGGGTGACAGTAAGAGCTATCAGTATGGAATGGAAAAAAACCAATCAAGTGTGTTCAATCTAGGAAGGAACACTATGCATATTCCAAACACAAGGACCTGGGTAGGCAGAAAGGAGGGGAACAGCCTACCATAGGGCAACCTTGAAAAGCTGGAATAAAGAAGCCATGATGAGGGCAGAGACAGAGTGCTGGACAGTGAAGCCAAGTAAGAATCTGTAGTCTAGAATACAACTTCAGACAGAAGCTTCAGACCAGGGCACATTCTGGAATGATCAATGTTTCCAAAACTGGTACGGTCAATTCCCCTGGTTCGTGAAAATTAATGGAGAGTATACCTAGATATAATTTCTTAAAAAAAGAGAAAACAAATTGGACTTCTGTGATGATAAAAATGTTATTAGTTTATAGTGAGGAGTTTCAGATGATTGAAGAAACTGAAGGATAGAGGAACGCAGTAGGTATAAGAGAGAAACTATGGTGGTGTGACAACCAGACAATGTGACTGAGTTATTTAGCATAGAGCAGAACTGAGTTCTTGGGAAGGAGGCCAAAGAAAATATGAGAGTCACAGAGAGGATAAAGAATGGATGCATTTATGGAGACAGTCAAAGCAATAGAGACTGGGCACCCTTCCCCCACCCCCATAAGATAAGGCAAAGGACAATTTGCAAGAGACACCCATAATGTCAACATGCATAGACCCCAGCACCCATCATTACCAAGTGTTACAAGCTGTGAAAATGAGCTGTTGAATTTGGTGATCTGTTAACTGAGTAACCTTGAGAAACAGGAGGAAAACAGACCAAGGTAAATCTGCAAATGTCAGGGAGAGGAGGGAAGGTAATAATAGAAGCAACATCAACTAGAACATGATAGGTAGGTATGGCATGCATACAGGCTGTAAGGGAAGGTGTTCATTCAGAGATGTACAAACAGGTCTGAAGAGGAAGAGAAAATGTAAGTGGGGAACTAAAGAGATATTAGGGAAAGCTGAAGAAGTAATAGAAGCCTTGTGGACAGTTGAGGAAATAGTAGCAATGGCCTTATTTCTAGAATGCCACCTGCCAAGAATACAAACTTCTACTTCAACTACAACAGCAGTCAGCATGGGAAAAGAACTCCAAGACCAGTTTTTCATTAGACTGATTTCTCCAACAGCACAGGACTCACATATTTCTCTTTCTCATTCTTTCTACATCCCTGAGATTAGCTGAGACTTTTCTCTCTTTAGGCGTAACCACATATACTGGAATAAAACTTTAGACACAGCATAATCCAAGACATCTTCAGTTATCTCAGGGAACCTACTTGGTTTCTTACAGTTTCATGACCAGATATGACAGGATAGGAAAGATTTTACTCATTCCCTGGGCATCTTAAACAGCAAGGAGGAGTGTGGAGAATGTAGTTAGTTTCTAAATATAAATCTACTGCAGGCAATAAAGGCAAAACTTAATTTGTAGAAAACCTCTTTCCTGCATACTGAATCCCTCCTATGTGTTTTCTTCCACAAAGCATGAACCTGCCCCTTTCCAGGAAGTTCCTATTGGGGTGACTGTATGCAAGAACACACTGGTTCAATGATCATCACCATATATATATATATATTTTTTTAAAAATCCCATGAAACAGTGACTTTACTTTCAGAAGCCTCGAGTCCCTTTTATGCTAGTACAACTAGAGTGCAAACTTTCAGAGAAATATATAGACTACCAGATGGATCAGATTTCAACACTCTGTAACTTGCTAGTCTGGTTTGCAGCTGAGGCCTCTAGAGATTAAGTATTCAACCCCTCAGCATCCCATATAACCATCCTCTACATCTTGTCTGGAAAGCACCTCTCTATAGATTGCCCCTAGAATTGCAAAGATAAAGAGGCTATGGGAAGGTGGACTATCGTGTGGCCTGCCTAAGGTGAGGGTCTTCCTTTGGTCACATCCATGTTTCTACACACTCCTTCCACTTGCACTCCAAGGAAGAAAGGATGATGGAACACATCAGCATAAAGGGAACACAAAAGCAAATAAAACATCACCAGAGGACAATGTCATCAAAGTGCAGGTGCAAAACCTGAAGCAATCCCATCTCTGCCAGCCCAGACTTGCCACCAAACCCCAGAGGAGGTCACAGTCTTTTCATTTCTCTTGATTCGGAAACAAATCAGCAGGAAAGACAAGGTTCTTGCAGACAAAATAAAAATCAAAGCTGAAATGAGAACAACACATTTGGTTAATAACACGCATCTTTTTCAGGGAAATATGTTAGTAAGACAAACTTTATCACTATGAAACAATAATAAATAATAAAAGTTAATAAAAGTACATGAGTCACATTAGTGAGTTTTAAAGTCAATTATAAATAAAATATGTACCTGAACGTCATACATTTAGCTAGTATAGTGGCTCATTATTTGTAATCCCAGCACTTTAGGCTGAAGCAGAAAGATTATGAATTTTAGGCCAGCAAAGATTATATGATGAGTCTTAAGCTACAGTGAGAGATTATCTCAAAAAGGAGAGTAAGAGGTATTTTCTTCAGCAGGGTAGCCACTGCGAAGGTGCCCACATGCTCCTGTGAATAACTCCTAATGAAACTCATTGGGTAATTTTTTAAAAAAGTAAGACAGAGAGATGACTAAGCACTTAAGAACACATGTTGCTCTTGCAAAGGAGTAGTTTGCTTCCCAGTACCTATATAGTGGTTCACAACTGTCCTTAACCTTAGTTCTAGGGATCCAACTACCTCTTCTGGCCTCTACTGGCACCAGGCACACATGTGGTATATGACATTTGATGGTAAGCAGATAGAATTACTGGCTTCTACTTTATACTCCCCTATATTATTCTGAATAATTTTCATGTGTATTGCTTTCTTCCTACTAAAACAAAATTAAGGAAGAAAAATCGTTAAAGTCAACTATCAAGGAAAGTAGCAGAGCTAGAGCTAACTGTGAGATTGACCTATATTCATGACACATGTTCTGAGCTGAGTAGGTTATTCTATACTGCTATGAACTGTTCCCTGTAGGACGTCTGGGAACCATTCCCATCTCAGTCATCAACTGTTCTTTGTCACTGTCCTTCCTGTTGCTTAACCCCACAGAGCAAGTGCCTGTTGCAGTTACCTAATATGACTATACAGTTACCTGTGGGGAGAACCTTCCTCAGATCCTGCTACTGGTGGAAGGAAAAAAGGCTCCTCTTGTGGCAGAGGCAGACTGGCCACAATCAGGAGGACCATCCCATAGTGGGATTACTTGAAGCCTATGTGCTTCTGTGCTCATCTGCTTTGAGGGAGTTATGATCTAGGGCTTTGCTGCCCAAAGTGTGGTCGAGCAGCTTTTGGTGATCCCGCCAAAGTGAGGATGGACAGGTTCTATCCCATACTCAGTGAATCAGACTTGACTTTTATCACAATGTTCAGTGTTCATCACAATATTTGTATGACCAGAGCTAAAATAGTGAAAAAAGTGTTTAAAAGTGTACAAAGTTACTATTAGGTGCTAGTGTTGCCTCTGAGTGGAAACTTAGGAAGAAAACAAACAAAATCACATTTCCAGGCATATCTGTTTATCTGTCAAATGTGAAAGTATTGAAAGACCTTTTTATCTCTACCTTTGTCAATACATATGCAGTGTATGGATGGTCCTATTTGCAGTCTTCAAAAGCTAGGGACAATGGCTGTGGCATCCCCAGAATTGGCCCACCCGAGGGTGCATATCCCTCCTAGAACCAGGATTCTCCTTCCTTACCTTTAGGTTCAAACGTTGGTAGTCACTGGCCTTTGGCCTCCGAGCGACTTTGGATCTTTTCCCTTCCAGGGCAAAAGCAATAATCTAAGAGAAGGACAAAGAAAACAAATCAACATTTGACTCTGCAATGATGTACTTCAGTGCCTGAAATCAGAAGCAGTTACCTAGATTTACAAAGGGGCCAATTTAAATCACCCCCCCCCCACACACACACACACACATATACTTTCTTTTCAGAGCTGGAGTGCAATCACGGCCTTGGGTATACTAGGCACATGCTGTATCAAGCATGTCTAGCATGCAGGTAACCTGAGTTCAACCTCCAGCACCACAAAAGTAATAAATTGTAAAGATTTTAAAAGGGGTTTGGTTAAAACAAAACCCTTCATACTACTTAATAGGGACCAAGAGATGGAGGCCAAAGCCTGTGGAAATCTATACGATATAATTGTGGGGATAGAGTTAAGGGTCTGCCAGTTCTTTTGCCAGAGAGTTCTAGGTTTAAAGGGGAGGGAGGAAAATTACTGATTGTTTCCTATCAACAAACACATGCTCTGCTCCCACACATTGTTTCAACAACTTTTCTCTAGTTTACTGCTCTCATCATGGACATTTAGATGTAAAATAAAGAATGTACACTCTTCATTCTTTATAGCCATATGCCCAATGGCTATCACAAATTGAACTCTTCAATAAGTCAAGTTACTGAAATTGTCTTCTAAATCTCATGGCTCATTAGGAAATACAAGAATTTTGTCATTAGAGTTGTTTCTAAAGTTGTTTCATGGGTGGCAGATTAACCCCAAAGATGTGTACATTTGTGCAATTTCTAGTTTTGCTTCTAACTCTTGTTGGTTGCAGAGAAGCCACCCTTGGGCTTTATACTTCTGGTGTTAAAGACTATGTAACTGAAAATATTCTTCCTGCCTCCACATGGAAGACAGTTGGAATAGAAGCTAGAAATGGTAAACTATCTTAAGCATGGAAAAGGGGGAAGAGGTCTACATATCAAGAACTCAGGTTCACAGAGGCTGTGAATGACCTGAGTTCCAAGTTATGGGAGGGACATCACAATTAGGTCAGGTCATGATTCACGTCCAACTTGGAACTTTACAGCAGAACTCAGAGGAAACAAGTCACATGATGAAATCACATGATTTACAAAACTTACAGTTTTTGTAACCCCTAGCAGGGTCTACGGAAAAACCAAGATGATCTTAAAATCCTCAGAGCTCATTGGCAGATGAGTGACAGATAGCTGCCCATGAACAAAGAACTCAGGGTTCTGGAAATTACAGTCCCCTCTTACCTTTCGTTTGTTGTGGTAAGCAATATAGAGGACAGCAACAAGAACAGCAGCGGTCACCAGATATGCAAAGAAGTGGCTGCTCTCTGCACTGTTGTTTCCAGAACTGTCCTTATAAAGGTCATCCTTCTCATCCTTCATAGAATCTGTAAGTGTCCCCTCTTGGTTCTCACTGGAGGAAGGGCCCGGCACCTTTTCATTCTCTTCTTCAAGAGGTGAGCCTTCTTCTGGCTCTGTATCACCCTCTTCAATCTCCTTGGTTTCCACATCTTCAGTAGGCTCTGAAGACTTATCTCCTTTCTCTGGCTTTAAAGAGAAGTCAGAGTCCCCTGTCAATTTTTCCCCAGATTCAGTTTTGGAAGTAAGTGTTGGTTTCTGTCCTTTTTCAGTTAGCTGGACTTTGTCAGTCTTCTGAGTCCTCGTATCTGATGAGATTTTGGAAATGGGCTTGTCAGAATCATCCCCTGTGGGCTTCTTCGAACCAGCTTCTGTGGGCTTCTCTGAATCGCCCCCTGTGGGCTTCCCAGTGGGCTTCTCGGAATCGCCCCCTGTGGGCTTCCCAGTGGGCTTCTCGGAATCGCCCCCTGTGGGCTTCCCAGTGGGCTTCTTGGAATCGCCCCCGGTGGGCTTCTCGGAATCTCCCCCTGTGGGCTTATGAGAGTCATCTTCAGTGGGCTTGCCTGAATCTTTTGTGGAACTCTGACCAGACTTTTCCTGTTTGGGGTCGACTGGTGGGAGCTGCTGTGCACCTGCTGTCTCCTCGGACTGCCTTCTGGAATCACCCACATTGACAACGGTTGCAGTGGTCGGCTGACTAGATTCCTTACCGGAACCTGCTGCCGGAGTCGTCTTGTCCTGGCCTTCTTTATCTGACTTCTGCCTCTGATCCGTAGTCTTTACCTGGTTAGAAGACCCAGGAGGCAGGGGCTTGGAGAACTCTTTGGAGCCGTTATCTTTGGAAGGCTGAGTCGGAGAATTCTCTTCACCTGAAGGGATGTTTAGATTAGGGACGGGCGGAGCTCCTGAAACAGAAAAAGCAGTTAAGTCCTCGGACGAAATGGCTGGGAGACGAGAAGGGGGCTTGACTTCTAAGAGCCTAGAAGTGATGGCCGAATGGAAAGGGTGGAGATGGCTAGAGGAGGGTCGGGTCGGGCAAGAAAGACGCCAGCTCCCGTGACGACCCACCAAGGTGAAGAATGGGGAACCTAAGGGAGAGAGTGCGATGGGCTGGGCTGGGGGTCCTTACCCGCCACCGAGACACTCAGCAGGAGCAACGCAACCAGGAACCGCATCCTGGAGTCTGCGCTTCCGCCCTCTACTGACGTGAGAGAGGCGCACGGGACTGTCCAGAGCGTGGCCCCTCCCCTTCCGGCCAACTGTTTCTCTTCCGGCGCAGCCACGCCCTGGGGGTGGGGCTATTCGGCTTAGGGCTGTCAGTGGCTGAGCATTCTGGTAGTGCTCCGGAAATCAAGTCCAGCTCTTGATTCCCCCCCCCCCCC
>JADRCD010119734.1:0-12485 GCA_019843815.1 Montemys delectorum
TCTCTCTCTCTCTCTCTCTCTCTCTCTCTCTCTCTCTCCCCCTCCCTGGCCACATCTATGCTAATGTATAGATGTACAGACTTTGAGATTAGAGTCCTCACAGCTCCAACACCAGGCCAGTCACAGCCAAGCACATAGGCTTCATTGTTTGCTATATATAATACACTCTAGAACCACAGAAAACAGAGTCTGATACTCTTAACATTAAAGGAGCAACCACTGTTATCATTCATTAGATAAATACCATGCACATTTAGTTTACAATTTCCACTCTTCACAATGGCTCTTAGGATACAATAATTGTCCTCCTTTTACTCACAAGAATGTTTCAAGAAATGGTGTGTCATGACCAGGAAACAGCACTTAAGGAGTAAAAATGGGATTTGAATGTGAATGTCTTATAGTCTATGTGCTTTACTCAACACAATACATCCTCAGAAGTGGGGAGAAAATCCATGTGTTTGGTGAGCAAGTGACTCACCCACTTTTTGTCTACATGGGTATGTACCCAACAAAGACCAGGAATCATGATTATGGAGAACACCCCCTTTCTATAAATAGGAATGGGGATCATTCACATGCTAGTTACAGATATAGGAATGGAAGAATGTGGCTTTGGTTACAGGAAATAGTCTCAGTGCTTTTGAGTCACTGAACTCAAATTAGGAAACAATTCCTTATTATTTTGGAAACTTGTACAGCAACCAAAAACCTAGTCTTAATTTTTGACGAATTTAGATCGTAAGAAAAGAGAAAATAGCATTTGAAACTGTTTGCACAGAGCATCAACAGGGATATCTCTACCATAGTCTGCATATCTCTAACATTTTTTCATATCATTGTGGGCCTCAGGGCTAAGAGGCAGCAAGGAAACAGAACAAAGCAGAAAGTGAGGCGAAGGACAATTGCATGTTTCATGGATTCTCAAGTCTCTAACAGACTGAGGACAAACCTCAAGAACATGGACCAGTTTCATGCAAGGATATTATTATAAGATAAAATATGTATATTGTATCGAAGAAGACCTTCCTTCTTAGAACATGTGCTTCTGAGTAGGTAATCACCCAAAATGAAAAGACAGTTTTTGTATTTATTTTTATCTCTTTGAACTGTCAACATGTTCCAGTGTTCATGGTGAAGCTAAAGATTAAATGTCCTTATATTTTTGTTTTGATTTCGCTGCCAAATGCAAATATCTCACTGTAAGTAAGTCATTACTCTCCCGCTGTTGTGGTCTGATTAATTCCCACAATATTAGCCAGCAATTCATTTTATCCCTCGGCGTCACAAGTCCAGTTGAAGGAGATAAGTGGCTGATAAAAGACCTGAGAGAACAGTTATAAATGATTCACTTTAAAAGAATAATAAAGCAGCCGCTGGGGAAGTGTGGTGGAGTCGCCCTTCCATATATTGCACAAAACTAATTTCGTTTAAAAAACTTGGGCAAATTATAGTCAATAATCTTCACTGTCACCCTGCTGCTCATAAAAACTTTTGAGAAGAAACTTAACGCTGAAATGCAAATATTTAATTAGATTTTAATGGTGAGGTTTATTTTTTCTACGTCTGGTCATCTGTCTCAATTACGTTCTCCATTTTTTACAGTTAACCAGGAATTGCCATTCCTGTGGGCTTTGGGATATTTTCTCCTTCTTCATTTCTGTTTAGCTTTTACACAGTGTTGTTCTTGTGGGAAGGGTTCGCTTTGTTCTGTTCTCTTTTGCTTTTGGAAAAAAGAAACATTTAAGGGGGGGAAGCATATGATCTGAGCAATGCTTTTAAGTTAATTGTCCTTATGTCCCAACACGGAGTGTTCACTAGCTAAACAATTAATTGTCTTTTCTTCTACCTCATTGCACAGGGCAATTAATACTCATTTTTATTTAACATCCAATTAAAGTGGCTCTGTATACACTTAAATGCTGGAGCTATGCTTCTAACGTATTTTGGAGTTTCGAGTTTTACATTAATTCACAGAGATTAGTGAAACTTGGTTGCTGTTGTCAATTTCTCCAAAACCAGTGTTAGATGCTGTTACTCCTTCTGTTAGGCGCAGTACCCTTCAGAACTACTGAGAATAGACATGGTGAGCCCATAGTCCTGACCATCTCTTCTCATCATCAAGCTATCCTAATTCCAACCCACCTTCCTTTCTAGGGATGAACTTTGAAGCTCCTTCCTCCTTTGTCAGCGGCTTATACCAACAGGGGACACTAACGCAAAATACTGATCAGGAAAAAGAAAAGGGGGCCTGGGGTTCTCACCTTCCAGAGAGAGGTTTGTTTGAACAATCAATCACTCTTATGGAGTTAACTGCCTCTGGCAAAAGAAACCAACCCTGGTAGCGCAGTTAATTCTAGTTCACGATTTCTTCAACTCCAGCTCCCACAGACACTAATGCAGCCAACACCACCCACAGGGGCTTGTAAATTTCAGACTCCTCCAGTTACTCCCTCAACCTCAAGGTCAGTGGCTCCTTCCTGCAATTGCTGCTTCTGTGAACCCTTGATGTGCATTCGTCTCTTTCCCAGTTTTACACTTTGCCCCACCCGGTTGCTGAGGTCCAAGCCCAAGGTATTATGTATTCCCATCACAAGGCCCACAGATCCACATCCTCTACCACCACTAATAACACTATTTAACATCGCTTCTTTAAAACTACTTGTGGTTTCGATCTCCTGGATAAATCGTCCCTGTTTCAACCCATTTCACTGGCAAAGCACATAGACTTGGGTCAGAATCCTAGTCCTACCACTTATGAACCTTGGCCAAGTGGTACTTAAAAATTTCTAAGTTCTCCAGTGAGAGAGGTTGCGCTTAGTCCTGCTGAATCTGGATGTACCGGGGCAGGGTGGTACCCGAGTGGGGCTTCCCCTTCTCTGAAAAGAAGGGGAGAAGGTAATGTGGGAGGGATTTGTAAAAGTGGAACTAGGAGGAGAGGAAGGAGGGGGCTGCAATCAGAATGTAAGGTGAATGAATGGATGAATTAATTAATTAATTAATGAAAAATTCTGCGTTCTCATTTATGTTTGTGCATATTGAGTATAATGTCCGAGGGCTGCATAAAGTAACGAGATAATCGCGATCAAGTAACAACATAGTCAGGAATCCTTTTCGTTTTCTATAGGTTCAGTTTCTCCCATTTACAGCAGGAAAAAAAAGGTTATGCTCTTTCTTTACTAAAAATAAATGTGTCTCTTCTCCTTTTCCACCTTCGACTGTAGAGTTATCGCGGCACAATGTCAACCCCTCTGTACTGGCTAGTTTGTGTGTCAACTTGACACAGGCTGGAGTTATCACAGAGAAGGGAGTTTCAGTTGGGGAAGTGCCTCCATGAGATCCAGCTGTGGGGCATTTTCTCAATTAGTGATCAAGGGGGATAGGCCCCTTGTGGGTGGTGCCATCTCTGGGCTGGAAGTCTTGAGTTCTATAAGAGAGCAGGCTGAGCAAGCCAGAAAAAGCAAGCCAGTAAGGAACATCCCTCCATGGCCTCTGTATCAGCTCCTGCTTCCTGACCTGCTTAAGTTCCAGTCCTGACTTCCTCTGCTGATCAACAGCCATGTGGAAGTAAGCCAAATAAACCCTTTCCTCCCCAACTTGCTTCATGGTCCTGATGTTTGTGCAGGAATAGAAACCCTGACTAAGACACCCTCCATCACACTCTAATTCCAGACCCAATCCTTGCAGTAACACCTTTAATCCTGTCAGTATGTTCCTGGTCACCATGGTCTTTGCCTTTAACAACCTCTCTTCTCATTTCTTTACCTGATAATGTCTTTCTATAAAACATTCCAGAATCTTTCATTCTTTTCCTATTTGGTTTCTGGGGCTTTTATCTCCCCCACTTCAGTCCCAGGCAGCCTCTCCATCACCCCATTCTACTCTTCCATGGTCTTCCTCCTTGGAAATGCCGCACGTTACAAATGCAATTCCACATCAAGTCAGATATATTATAAACACTGTGTTATCTTTTCCCATTCACTTTTCCTTTGTGAAGATCTAGGACAAGGCGTGCTCATAATAGACCCTTGATAAATATTCATGGAGTAGAACGAGGAATAAAATCTCCATTTACCCCAACAACAATCTGTTTTTTTCCACCCTTTCCAAATTCCTGGGCTTTTGCCTTTTGAAAGCCACAATTTTCTCACTCTGAGAAAGAAAAAAATAAATGCATGCTATCTTCCCCTTTGTGTTCTATTCTCTCCATTAATATTATGATAAAAAAAAAAAAGCAAAACTTCAAAGACATGAAAAAATGTCAGGTGTTCAAAGCTAGAAGGCAGGGTCCTCATTTCTCACCCTCTCTATCTAAAAGCACTCTATTCTCATTTTTTTCCTGCGATCTATTGTTGGGTGATCCTATTAGCTTATTGGCATCCAATCACAGCTTTTATAGATGTGTGCATGTGTATGTATGTAAAAGAGATGGTGAATTGGCCTGATTTTTTTAAATCAATTTACTTATTTATCTATCTATTACTGCAAAGGCTATGAACCAGACAGAAGCTGTTACAAATGGACACACTTTCCTTCTGATTCCTGTTTGAAAAGCTCTGTGTGACCTGTATTTAGATCATACCCAGCTTAGAGTTCCACAGTTCACTGTGTCATATTCTCCATCACTATTCCTAGCAAGATGTTACATTATCTTCAGATTCTGCCATTTCAGCCGCTGTCTTCCTTCTTCAAAGTATTAGAAACCTACTTTTAAACCTCCAGGAGTGATTTCCCTAGACACTTGATGAATTAGGTGTTGACCTTAGTGGTTTTGAGACACACACAAAAAAATAAAAAAACAAGTAAAAACATCTAGGTATTGTCTTTCTTCACAACCATATTCTAGAACATAAAACTCAATCCCAAAGGGATGATATGAGCTGGCCTGGTGACAAACCAGGAATGACAAAACTGGGAAGACGTTCAGATCCCCATTATCAAGCTAAATTTTTTTCATCTTTTTATTTCTTTTCTTCTTTGGAAACCTCCAAAACTTCTTTCAAATTTTAAGTGTCTGGAGAAGACAATTTTATTGTGTCTCATCTCTTTTCAACCTATTTGGTATATGAATTTTTCTCTATTTCTTTCCATCTCATAAAGTTTAAATAAAAACGTAAATTCTTCAGTACCACATGGTCCCAATACACACAAGCATACTGATTGACAGGCAATCAGTAAATGAAAGAAAACTAAGATGCTAAAATATTTGCAAGCATGAGACTTCCATTTCAAAATGATATGTGCTAGATATAGCTACCAGTACAATAGGGGCATGAATGTTGTGAGAGTAAACTACCACTTTCTGATGATATCTAAAGCCTACAGGGTGAGATGGAACCCATTCATGACACTGTTAACAGGGACAAGAACACCAGGCTAAATACGTCACTGGCACTAGGGAAGAACTTAATATTACTATCTGATCAATAGAAGTACTGTTAAAATGATTCTTAGTAACTTATTGCTATACCCATAGATCAGTGCATCCTCCAGCCTCATCAGAGAAGAGGGTTCTTGAAGTAGCTGACAATTCATAGAGACTCACACAACTGGTCAACATGCAGAGAATAAGAGACTAAGAAGTGCTCAACCCTAAATGGTACACACATCTCTCGCACACACACAAACACACACACACAAACACACACACACACACACACACACACACACCACCCAAGGCTCAAGGAATGTCCAGGAAAAGTGGGTGGAAAGATGGAGGACGACTTTAAGAAACCAATGCTCCCCAGACACAACAGAGGAATTATGCATATGAACTCACAGAGATTGTAAAAACATGGATGACTCAGGAAAGTAGAAACCTCACAAAATCCCAGTATGTGGGGAGGATGTAGGAATCAAATCCTTCTACTAACTGAGGAGCTACTGGCATTTAATAGCTACTGGGAGAGGGGGTAGCTTTTTCTAATGGCGTGAACCCATTGTAGGTTGACCATCCTGAAGAGCAAAACCCACATTTAAGACTATGTAGACAACAGTAACCAGAGTCAGTGGGAAAGAGAACGAGGAGGAGAAAGAGAAAAAGGCTCAAAGCTGGATGGATACGGAGAGTGGATAAGGAAAGACTTAAGGAATGAAAATGATCAAAACACTTTTTAAGTAGTCTCAAAGAATTAAGAGCAATATTATTTATAAAAATAAATAAAGGAGGCTGGAGAGATGGCTCAGTAGTTAGGAACACTGGCTGCTCTTCCAGAAGAACCAAGTTCAGTTCTTAGAACCCACATGGAATCTCACAACTGTTTGAAACTCCAGTTCCACAGGATATGACACCCTCACCCAGGCATACATGCACACACACACACACACACACACACACACATACACACACATATTTTATACACATAAAATTTCAAATGCTGCACCCAAAAATAGCAGTCATTATCATCACCAGTTAGAAGTCACACCAGAATCTTTTCTGTGGTCAGCGATGGGCATGGCAGTACTCTGCTCTGCAACCAGAACCAGGTGTAACTATCTTGTTTTCATGAGTACACGTCTTAATACTGTTAGTGCTTGGGTGTAAGCTACATCTTATTTCCTTGAAAGTCTAAAGGAACAGAAGGAACAAGTGCAAAGCAAAAGCAAACCAAGGGCACAGACTCCAGAAACTCCTTCCTCAGATTCCCCCCGCCCCAGGCTGCCTTTGGTGGCCCTAATAACGAGATAGGTCTTCGAGGACTCCTGTGAGATTTAATAAGCAGGTTTTGTGATCCCTATTGTGATTCAACCTAGAATCATGACTTTCACAGCCGCAGCAGAATCTCCCTTGACACACCCCCTTTAGCTCCATGTCGTGGAGCAAGGAAGAGAACTGTCATTTGCTAAGTGTTGCTCCATCCTAGACACGGTACAACATGTTCTGTATGCTCTCATTTAATCTGGATAAAAATTGAAGACAAGTGGGTAGGCGACAAAACTGAAAATGTGTAAGATGAAGAGACTTGTACTAACCCACACAGTTACAAAGGTCACAGACCTATTATTCAAATGTGTCTCTTTGACAAGGAAAGCCAGGTTCCTTTCATCAAATTATCTTCTACAAAATAGAAAATGTATAAAAAGCTTCTTATACAACAGCCCGTCCCATATGTGACAGACCTCAACATGAAAGAAAGCAACGTTAAGTAATTGTTCTTCTTCTGCAATCTCTAGAAACAATTTGATCTATAATATATATTTGCCTTTTTTGGAGAAATTCTGTCTAACTAAAAAATATTGCACCATTACCTAGTAAATTGTTTTCTTACGTCCCACAGTTTATCATCTGCAGATACTGTCAGAGTCTGATGTTTGAGTCATTATGCTTATGGGATTTAATTTTTAATGATGCAAAAATTATGCACAATGTACTATCATTTCTTTTCCAGACCCAGAATCTGATAGGTAATAATTGCTCCTTACTTAGTTTGCTAACGCTGCACGGTATTAATTAGAATGCAACTAGAATCAGAAAAGTGACTCACTGAAAATGGCCTTCATGGATTCTGTGTACATTTGTCTCTGATAAGTTCAAGAATAAAATTGTTGAGTATATGCATCAACAACTTCCTCTGGGCAGACTCTTCTCCAAACAAGATCTAAAGCCTAGAAAATGTACTTGGTGACCTTCATGCTCCTCAAAAGCCTGAAGAACTCTTAAATGGTATTAGTTAGTGCAGTGCTGGCTACTGTTAACGGTAGGCATCAAATTAATGATTTTCTGCAGCAGAGAGAAATAAATCTCCATTTACTCCTATGTCACCCTCATGCAGGTGTTTGCAATCAATGAGTTCCTTTCTTCCACTCAGTGGTGGAGAGAGATCTAGGTTTCTTCTAACTTATGACACTGCCATTTCCTGTAGTTTCAGACCCCTCTGCCTTAGTGTGTGTGTGTGTGTGTGTGTGTGTGTGTGTGTATGTATGTATGTGTAGAATGACCAAGAAAAGCATAATACAGTCTCTGTATATGTAAACACCACTTTATAGGATTCTTGTAATTATTAACGTCATATGCTGTACTATAAACATAAATATACATTTAATATTTACTATAGCACTATCAGGTAAACATTGTTATTATTTTAGTTTTTGCACATGAGAAGATTGAGTCAACGTGAACTTTTTACATACACCTAAATCACTGCACTAAGCTGGCAAGGCAGCTTAGTAGGTCAAGTTATTAGGTTAAGTTGCTTGCTGCCAACCCTAATGACCTGAGTTCAGTTCCCAAGACTCATATGCTAGAACGAAAGAACCAACTCCTGCAGGTTATCCTCGGATTGTCACTTGTATACCACAGCATACAGGCACTTCCCACTCGCTGGAAAACAAATAAAAGCAAACATAAAGTCACTTCACTAGTTTCTTGGGGCTGTTATCCAAGTTACCATAAACCTGGTGATTTTAAATGACAGAGACTTTCTCTACTCTTCCATTTCTGGAGATGGAAGGCCCCACTTAGCATTACTAAGCTGAAATCAAAGTCCTGTAGGACCAGAATGTTCTCAGAGGCTCCAGGAAGGGATCAGTCCTATCTCCTACACTATCTGACTTCTACTACCATTTGGTCAATTGCAGCAGCTCTCAACCTGCCAAGTGCCTTTAATATAGTTCCTCATGTTGTAGTAACCCCCCAACTGCAAAATTATTTCATTGCTACTTTATAAGTGTAATTCTGATACCATTATGAATTGTAATGTAAATATCTGATATGTGACCCACAGATTGAAAACAGGTATGTAGTGACAGCAAATCTGCCTAGTCTTCACATTGCCGTCTCGTGTGTGTGTGTGTATCCAAGTCTCTCTCTCTCTCTCTCTGTCTTTCTCTCTCTCTCTCTCTCTCTCTCTCTCTCTCTCTCTCTCTCTCTCTCTGTGAGGGGTAGGAGATTCTTCTCTGCCCTCTTAAAAGGATACATGTACAATAGGACTCACTCACTCTAAAACTCCAGGATCATGTCATCTCAAAAGTCCATAATCTTGTTGTAAAGGTATTATATCTATGGTGGAAGCTAGAAAAGATGGGAAACAAAATCTCTGTCAGGTTGCTTAGAAGCATGGCTACAGTTGGTTTATAGTTTGGTTATGTCTGTATGCACAGGTACACATGTTTCCATGTCCTCTGATGGAGTGGGCCTTGATTTGTAATAAGAAAACATATGTAAAGGCATCAGTAAGCCTAAAAGATATCTGTATCCTTATGTTTTCTCCAGCAGTGCTCACTACAGATATAGTGACAACCTAGGTGCCTATCATTGAGCAGATAAGGAAGCCGTGAAGGCTGAGCTGGTGGCACAGCTGGTAATGTGATTATCACACAAGCATGAGGACCTGAGTGCAAGATCCAGCATCCATATTAAAGGGCAGATAAGGTGGGACACTCTCATAATCTCAGCACTAGGGAGGAGGAAACAAACACATCCCATGGCTGTCTGGTTAGCCTTCTCAGTCAAATGGGTAAGCCCAGCATCATTGAGATCCTGTCTCAAAGACAAGACAATAGCTCCTGAGGTTGTCCTCTGGCCTCTACACAAATGCAAGTGCTCAAACATTCACAAACACCCACCTATACACACACAAGCAACTTAATTTATTAGTTTAAATTGCACTATATATGCACAAAGGGATAGTATTTTTCCACCAAAAAAGAATGGGGGTTGGGGCTCTAGTTCATTTGTACAGTACTTATGTGCTAGGTTCTAGGGTTAATTTCCAGTACTGAAAAATAAATAGGAGAAAGGCAAACAGACATACACACGCACACACACACACACACACACACACACAGACAAACACACAGACAGACAGGCAGGCAGGCAGAGACAGAGATGGAGAGACAGATAGAAACAGAGAGAAAGAGACAGACAGAGAAGGACAGAGAAAGACAGAGGAGAGAGGGAGAGACAGAGCAGAGAGCAAGGAGAGAATAGGAAACCCATCATTTGTTGCAAAATGGGTGGAACAGGAGAAAATGAGGTCAAGAAAAACAACTCAGACACAGAAAGAAAAACACTTGATATCTCAGTATTTATCTCAGTATTATCAAAAACATTTATCTCATCAAAGTAGAAAATTAAACCACGGCCACCAGAGCCTATAGACATTGGAGCTAGAGGGCAGTTAGTAGTAATGGGTGTTTGTAATCACTTTTCTGTTCACAAACAGAACCTTGAATTTCTTAAATGTCATGATCAAATGGATGATTTCCCAAAGGTGAAGCTAAATTCATTTGCTGACTGCAATTTTTGCATGTTTTTAGTTTTTGGTTTTGGAAGAGGGTTGTTTGTTTGCTTGTTTGTTTGTTTAAGAAAACATTAGCCTGCCATAGTAATGTCTTTCTGGAATCCCAGTAGTAAAGAGGCTCAAGCAGGATTATGAGTTCAGGCCAGCTGAGGTCAAAAAGTAAGACCCTGGGCTGGCAAGATGGCTCAGCAGGTAAGAGCACTGACTGCTCTTCCGAAGGTCCTGAGTTCAAATCCCAGCAACCACATGGTGGCTCACAACCACCCGTAATGAGATCTGACATCCTCTTCTGGCACATCTGAAGACAGTTACAGTGTACTTATTTATAGTAATAAATAAATCTTTGGGCCTGAGTGAGTGGGGCCAACCGGAGTAAGTAGGGTTAACCAGAGCGAGCAGAGGTCCTAAAAAAGTCAATTCCCAACATCCACATGAAGGCTCACAACCATCTGTACAGCTACAGTGTACTCATATCCATAAAATAAATAAATAAATCTTTTAAAAAAAAAAAAAAGTAAGACCCTGTCTCATGTGAAATAAGGAAAACAAAGAACAAATACACATTAGGCTCCTGAGACTACATCTACCAGACAGACCAAGAAGCAGATAAACCATACTGAAGAGCTTCCCTGAGATCTGTTGTAGACATAAATCCTTTTGCATTAGGTCCCAGGCCCCGGTCCTGCTAGCAGCTGCTTACCCAACAGACTGCCATTGTAGGCACATTGTCTCTGTGTTTGTTGGTGTTTTGCTTGTGTCGTGTTTGTTTTTTTTTTTTTTAGGTTTTTTTTTTTTTTTTTTTTTGTTTATAATCACTGTGGCAAAAAACCTAAGGAAAAACATTCAACTTAAAGGAGGAAAGATTTATATACTCACTTATAAGCAGATATTAGTCATTGTCTTAGTTAGCAATGGTGGCAGCATTGAATCGCCAGAGACAAGGTGATCGTAGTTATTATAATGGACAGCGTAGACAAAACAATATTTATAATGATATAACCCGCAATGGTCAGCATAGGAGAGGTGAAATTTATAATGGCATGACTCGTTTGGACCTTTGGTCCTGGCTAATCAATCATGGTGTTTCCAGGCACGAAATAGATAGGAAGCCCACTGCATATCTGTTTGAGCTGTATAAGCAGAAAAATTCTCAAACAAAGGAAAGAAGGGCTACAGTGGATCGTGGCAAAAGGCAGTCTCGGCCAGTGAATCAATTTCCAGACTTGAGCCAGTTTGCAGATCCAGAACCCCTTGAATGAAGGGGTGGCCAGGTTCCTCTGAGGGGGGATCTTGATAAGATACCTAAAAGTTTTGCTGTTAATCTTTCTCCAGTTCTTCCCCAGAGGGACCTACGGCCTTTTACAAGAGTAACTGTACACTGGGGGAAAGGAAATAATCAGACTTTCCGGGGTCTATTGGACACTGGTTCTGAATTGACACTAATCCCAGGAGACCCCAAAAGACATTGTGGCCCTCCAGTTAAAGTAGGGGCTTATGGAGGACAGGTGATTAATGGAGTTTTGACTGATGTGCGACTCACAGTAGGTCCACCAATAGTTTCTTCTAGACCTATAACCAGACTCAAGGCAAAACAAGCCCCTAAAGGGGAGGTAGAAAGTGTAGTCCGTGAGGAAATTCGATACACTACTAAGGAGCTTAATGAGCTTGCTAATTCATTCAAGCAGAAGTCTGGGGAATATGTGTGGGAGTGGATTTTAAGGGTGTGGGATAAGGGTGGAAGGAACATAAAACTAGAGCAGGCTGAATTTATTGACATGGGCCCTCTGAGTGTAGATTCTAGGTTTAATATGGAAGCTCGTACAGTTAAAGAAGGTGTCAGTGGTTAAAGTAAGGGCATTAGTTGGCAAAGAATGGGATCCTGTAACTTGGGATGGGGATGTGTGGGAAGACCCCATTGAAGCTGAGAATTTTGAACCTTCAGATTCTCAAGTGTTTGCCCCACCTGAGGAAGTAGTACCCTCAGCCCCACCCCTTGAATTAATGCCTTTCCCATACGAGGAAGTTAATTCCCCAGAGTCTGATAAGACAGCAGTGACTTTCACTGAAGAAAATGCCAGACTAGACAATATTGATGTTTCTCAAGGTCTCCATGCCAAGATTCAGGTCAGAAACTTGTATCTCTCAGCCTCCAGATTAGGGCCACAGGTGAGCCTTCTAATTCTGGATTGTAATTCAATTCAGATGTAGTCAAGTTGACAACCAGGAATAGCCACTACAATCTGT
>JADRCD010119737.1:0-19829 GCA_019843815.1 Montemys delectorum
GCAAACACAAATAATTTGACAATTCAAAACTCATTTATGATTTTTGGTTTTGGTGTGAGCCTAGCCTTTAAAGGCTGAGCATCTCTCCAGCCCTTATGACTTTTTAAAAAAAAATCTCAAAATTAGGAATACAAGGAATGTCCTTAAACTCATGGAATGAATTCATAAAAATTTGAAGTGTTAAAGACTGTCTTAGGGTTTTATTGCTGTGAAGAGACACCATGACCATGGGAACTCTTATAAAGGAAAACATTTAATTGAGGCTGGCTTACTGTTTCACAACTTTAGTCCATTATCATTATGGCAGCATGCAAACAGACATGGTACTGGAGGAGCTGAGAGTTCTACATCTTGATCCACAGGCGGCTGAGGAAATGGTGAGCCACACTGGACATTGCTAGAAGATCTCAAAGCCTGCCCCAATGACGCACTTCCTCCATCATGGTCACACCTTGTCATAGGGCCACCGTCTATGGGCCAATCGGGTTATTCCTGTTCAAACAACCACAAAGCTAAAGCCAAGCATGGCTGGCAGATGCCTGTAATCTCAGCATTTGGGAAACAGGAGGGTCAGGAGTTCCAAACAGCCTGGGCTATATAAAACAGCAATATCGGGTCTCAAAACCAAAACAAATTAAATGTGATGGCTGAGCCCAGCACTTGGGAGACTTTGACAGGAGGACCGGGAGTTTAAGAATATCCTGGGCTACAGAGCAGTTCTAGGCCAACCAAAGGTACTAAGGGAGACCCTGTCTCAAAGAACCAAACTAGGGCCACCAAAAGGGCTTGTGGGTCAGGGTGCTTGCAGCTAAGGTGATGACTCAAGTTCTATTCTCAGCATCCTAGGATAAAACACACTGTAAACTCTCCTCTGACTTCCACATGTGTGTGACACGTGCCCCTCCCCCAACACATACAGAAGGACTTCGAGGATCTGAGTAAAAATGACCCCCATAGGCTCATGTATTTTAATGCTTAGTCTCCAGTTAGTGAACTGTTTAGGAGGTTTTAGGAGGGATGGCCTTCCGGAAAGATGCTTGTCACTGGAGACAGGCTTCAAGTTTTCAAAAGCCTAAACCGGGCCCTGTTTCTGCCTGTGTGTGCGTGGGTGTGTGGGTGTGTGTGTGTCCCTGTCTGTGTCTGTCTCCCGTCTGTCTCCCCTGTTTCTGCCTGTGCTCTGTCTCTCTCACTTCTGTCTCTTTCTATCTCTTGGTCCTTGGGTTTCTCTGTCCTCCCCTCCCCCCACCTGTAACTTGTGACAGATCAGCTGTAAGCTCTCGGCTGCTGCTCCAGCCCTCGCCTGCTGCTCCAGCCATGCCTGATTTATGGGTTGCTGTGATTATGCTGTCCCTCAGAGCAGTAGAACAGTAACAAAGACAAATACCAAAGCAAAACAAGCCTACCATACTAGAGACGACATGATACATAATGGCCAAAACTAGATGCCTCTCCCTAAGTTCAGGACTAGAAATAAAAAGATGTCTGCCCCTAACTACTTCTAGTATACATTGTACCAGCGATCCTAGTCAATGAAGACAATAAAAGATAAACAAAAGGCCACAAATTAGAGTAGAAGAAATAATATTGCCTTATTTACAGGTCGGATGATTGTGTAGATAGAAAATTCTACAGAAAAGAATAACTCATAGTAATGTTTGTCAAGCATCCAGGGCACAAGTTTAACATATGAACATCAATATTACTCTTACATCCTATCAAAAATAATTTTTAAAAATGAAATTTAGCCGGGCGGTGGTGGCGCTCGCCTTTAATCCCAGCACTTGGGAGGCAGAGGCAGGTGGATTTCTGAGTTCGAGGCCAGCCTGGTCTACAGAGTGAGTTCCAGGACAGCCAGGGCTAAACAGAGAAACCCTGTCTCAAAAAACAAAAACAAAAACAAAAGATGAAATTTAAAATCATTATCTTTTTGAGACAGGATCTTACCATGTAGCTGACTAGCCTGGAACTTACTGTATAGATCAGGCTATCCTCAAACTCATGATGATCCTCCTGCCTCTGCCTCCCAAGTGAGACAATGCTGTTTATACTAACACCTAATAAACTGTAGAACATTTAAAGGGCGGTGAGATGGCTCCGTGGATAAAGCTCCTGCCACACAAGCTTGATGGCCTGTGTTAGATCCCCAGAACCCAGGTGTTTTCATTCGCTTTCCATTGCTGTGATAAACGCCATAACAAAAACAACTTGGGGAGCAAAGGGTTTGTTTGGCCTAACTTTCCAGTCACTGTCCGTCACTGAAGGAAGTCAGGGCATCCTTCATATGCCGTCCTAGAAGAGGGAACCACAGCAGACCACTGCGTATTGGCTTGCTTCCTCTGGCTTCTGCTTAGCTCCTTTTCTTCTGTAGCTCAGGACCACCTGCCTAGGGATGTCACCACCAGCAGTGGTCTGGCCCCTCTCACATCAGTTAGCAATCTCAGAAATCCCCTACACACCATCCCACAGGTCACTCAGTTCCTCAGCTGAGGTTCCGTCCTCCCAGGCGACCGGTTTGTGTCAAGCTGACAAAAACCTAATCAGCACACTAGGAAAAGTAGAAGAAGAGTAATAACTCACCAAGTTGTCCTCCAACCTCCCTACATGCACCAGGGCAACATTTGTGTGCCCACACACGCCAACACATGTACAACAATCACAAAGTGTTTTTAATAGCATTTTAAAACATGTGGATAAATATAAGAACTATACACTGAAACAAGATGCTACTGAGAGAAATTAAACATGAACTGAAAGAGACATACTCTAAAGAAGTCAACGGTTGAGGCTGGAGAGGGGACTCAGTACTTAAGAGCACTTACTGTTCTGCCAGAGATCCTGGGTTTGATTCCCAGCACCCATGTGGTGGCTCATAACCATCTGTAACTCCAGTCCTAGGGGATCAAATGACCTCTTATGACCTCTGTGGTCATTGTACACACATGGTGCACATAAATGACATGCAGGTAAAACACCCATACATATAATAAAAATAAATTAATCTTTTAAAAAATTTTATTTATTTACTTTGTATATATGAATATTTTGTTTGCATGTATGTCATTTGTGCACACTATGTGTGCCTCTTGGATCTTCTAAAACTGGAGTACATGTGGTTGTGAGCCAGTAGTTGGGTACTGGGAATTGAACCTAGGTCCATTGCAAAAGCAACAAGTGCTTTTAACCACTGAGCCATCTCTCCAGCCCCCAAAATGAAATCTTTTTTTAAAAAGAAGTCAATTCTCCTCATATTGATCTCTAGATCTGGTGTGCTTTGGATAGAAATCCCAGGAGGGAGATGGCAGCCACTAAAATGAAATTCAGTCACTTTGTGACTTTTGACCACAGCAAGAATCTTGTCAGTGCAAGATTATGTCTCCCCTCTTTCCAAAGAGCTGAGGCAACGATCGTGTTTGCTCTTTGCCTGTTTGAAAGGATGATGAAGTTCAGGTTGTTTGAGGACACTACAAAGGCCAGCAGAAGGCAAAGTGGCCCAAGTGTGCAGGAAGAAGTCCGTCATGTACACTGAACAAGTCCAGCGAGAAAAGGCTAATGGCACAACTGTGCATGTGGGCATCCACCCCAGCAAGGTGGACAAGGACCACAAGAAGATCCTGGAGAGGAGAGCCAAGTCCGGACAAATAGAGGAGGAGAAGGGCAAATACAGGGAAGAAATGATGGGGAAGATGGAGTAGAAGTATTGTATACAGGACTTTCACTAAAGACTGCTTAAGTGAAGGAAGGAAGGAAGGAAGGAAGGAAGGAAGAGAGAGAGAGAGAGACAGAGAGAGAGGGAGGGAGGGAGGGAAAGAGAAAGAGAGAGAGAAATCCCAAGAGGGTTTTTTAAAAAGATTTATTTTTTAATTTTTATTTATTTTATGTGTATGAGTACACTATAGCTGTACAGATGGCCGTGAGCCATCATATGGCTGCTCGGAATTGAACTCAGGACCTCTGCTTGCTTCGGCCCGCTCACTCCAGCCCCGTTCACTGTAGCTGTCTTCAGACACACCAGAAGAGGGCATCAGATCTCATTACAGGTGGTTGTGAGCCACCATGTGGTTGCTGGGATCCGAACTCAGGACCTTCGGAAGAGTAGTCAGTGCTCTTATCCGCTGAGCCAACTCACCAGCCTCACCCCAAGAGGATTTTTATAGAAATAGAAAATGCAAAGGATCTTGAATAGTTGGTCAATTTTTAAAAAGAATGCAGTTAGGAGAAATTCTCTTTTAAATTAAATGTATTTATGTGTATAGTGGGTGGGCACTCACACCACAGTACGTATGGAGGTCAGAGGATGGCTCCGTAGAGCTGGCTCTCTCCTTCTAATTTTACATAGGTTCTGGGGGGGGGGGTCTCACTCGGATTGCCAGGCTTGGGTAGCATCTCACACAGCTCTTGAGCCCAGGAGAAATTATGTTTTAAGAATGAATAGCTCCCTATCAGCTCACATGGTGAACAGGATACTGGGTCCTCAGCTGGCAGTCATGCTTTGGAGGTTATGGGGATTGTGTTGAGTTTGACCAGTTTCTGTTAAACTCTGTTTCCTAATCAAAACTATGCAACAACCAGTTGTCAACCCACTTCCCACACTCCCACTACCACTGCAGGGCCACACACTGCCTTGCCAACTCCTGTGACAGACTCTATTGGCTTCAACCAGAAACCAATGCAAATCTTTCCCTCTCACAGGTTTCTGTTTTATATTTTAAATGTGCATGCGTGTTTTGCCTGGGTGCATGCGTGTTTTGCCTGGATGTATGTCAGTGTACCATGTGCTTCCAACACCCAAGGAGGCCAGACGAGAGTGTCATATCTGCAGGGCTGGAGTGACAGAAGATTGTAAGCGGCCATACAGATGCTGGGAATTAGGGCCGAGTCCTCTGGGGGACCAACCAGTCCTCTTCACCACTGACCTGTCTCTCCAGCCCTCTTCGCAGGTGTCTTTTCACAGTGAATGAATAGTGACTGAGACAGTTCTCACACTACCTGACTACTGCAAGGTAGAAACCATGTTCTAAGAACAGATGCAGGGGTCAGTGGAAGAGAAGAGTGAAGAAATATATACAAGATCAATTCATTTTTGACAAAGTACTGTCTTAGTTAAGGTTTCTATTGCTGTGAACCTTCACCATGACCAAGACAACTCTTATAAGGACAACATTTATTTGGGGCTGGCTTCTAGGCTCAGAGGTTCAGTTCGTTATCATCAAGGCAGGCATCCAGGCAGGCCTGGTGCAGGAGGAGCTGAGAGTTCTACATCTTCATCTGAAAGTAGCTAGGAGAAGACCAGCTTCCAGGCAGCTGCGATGAGAGCTACACCCTACAGTGACACTTTTCCTCCCAAAAGACCACATCCACTCCAATGAGGCCACACCTCCAAAGAGTGTCATTCCCTGGGCCAACCATATGGAGACCACCACAGTTATCAAGTAATTCAGGTCCCCTTTTTCTCCTCAGTGAAGGGGACTGCAAATGTGAGAAGTTGAGCCACGGGGGCTGCAAATGTGAGAAGTTGAGCCACTGGTTCTGTGGCTTCTTTATCCAGAGTTAGCAAGTCAGGGGTTAAAAGTACTTTTTAAAACATCTACCGCCACTGTACGTGGAAAGACTTTTATCCACAGTCGTTATCCTGTAACAATATAGTTAGCTACACCTATGTTGTGTTAGGTATATAAAGATAAAGAGGAAGCTGTGTGTAGGATACCTGCAAATACCTTGGCATTTTTTACAAAGAACATCAGAATCTTCAGATCTGGGTGTCTGTGGGATATCCTGGAAACAACCATCTAAAAATACCAAGAAGAGCCTGGGGCAGGGTGGTTGCATTTGAGTGGAAAAATATAAACCTTTCCTTACTTAACACTGTCGAGATGTTAACCTAACGATGCTCTCGCTCGCTTCAGCAGCACAGAGACTAAAACTGGGCTGATGTGAAGAAGATTAGCATGGCCCTGCACAAGGATGACACAGGTTTGTGAAGCATTCTATTGAAAGATGGAAAGACAAGAAAGAGAAAAGTTAACTCAAAGCAGAGCACAAACATCCATCAAGAAAACCACTAAAGTGAGAAGTGGGGGTAGGTCCTCACAACTTGATGATAGACATCTTAGACTAGAAAACAAAAGAAAAAAGATACCTTGGATTTCATAAAAGTTAGATTTCTTCACTTTTTCTGAGTCACTATTAGGATTCCTAAGAAGCCAGGCATAGTGGCTCAGCCCTGTCATTGTAGCCCTTGGGAGGTTGAATCAGGATGATTGACATTTGAGGCCAGCCTGGGCTACATAGTGAGTTCAAGCCAACCTAGACTATTATATCGAGACCCTGTCTTACAGGAAGGGGGGGAGGGGGAGGGGGAGTGTACGGGGAGGGAGGGAGGGAGGAAGAGAGAGAGAGAGAGATAGTTATTATGAGTCCAAGCTGGGCATGGTGACACACTCATTTAACCCCAGCACTCAGAGGCAGAGGCAGGTGGATCTCTGTGAGTTCAAGGCCATCCTGGTCTACAGAGTGAATTTCAAGACAGCTAGGGCTAAGTAGAGAAACCCTGTTTCAAAAATCCAAATATAAATAAACAAGATGAGTCAAACAGGCTAAAAGATTTAAACAGACAAGTTACAAAACTACACAAATGCTGGGTGAGCACGGAGAAGATTCTTAGCATCAATCATGAAGGAACAGCACGCCTACACCTCCGCTTAGAGTGAATGATCATTTCTGAGAGAAATGTCAGATGGTGCAGCCACTATGCTTGGCAGTCCCGCACAAAGCAAGCACTCTCATCACGGCAACTCCGTTCCTCAGTGTTTATCAGGAGTAATGAAAACACATCTTCCCAAAGGCGGGAACATCCAGACAACTTTATTCATTCATGAAAGCCCGAAATTGAAACAATACAAACTTCTAAACTGTCTGTTACAGTTCAGTCCAAATACTGAAACCACATAGTAATTTGAAAGAGGGACTTTATTAAGTAATTATATAATTAATTCCGTTTTTTAAAAAGATTTATTTTATTTATGTGTATGAGTACACTGTAACTGTACAGATGGCCATGAGCCATCATGTGTGTGGCTGCTGGGAATTGAACTCAGGACCTCTGCCGACCCCGCTTGCTCTGGCCCCACTCGCTCCGCCCCGCTCCCTCCAGTGTAATTCACTGTAGCTGTCTTCAGACACACCAGAAGAGGGCGTCAGATCTCATTACGGGTGGTTGTGAGCCACCATGTGGTGGCTGAACTCAGGACCTTCCTGATGAGCCATCTTCCTGATGGCTCATCAGGAAGAGCAGTCAATGCTCTTACTCGATGAGCCATCTCACCAGCCCTAATTCTGGTTTTTTTGTTTTTGTTTTTGTTTTTTTTTTTTTTTTTTTGAAGACATGTTTTTACTGTGACCTAGGCTATTTTGGAACACAATGTGTAGTTTAACCTGAGGCCAGGGATACCTCACCATGCCCAGCATACCATGGAAAAGTTAAAACAAAACAAAACACCAGTTTAGTAGGTGTAGTGGTTCATGCCTGTAATCCAAACACTTCAAAGTAGAGGTAGGGGAATCATGGTAAATTCATGGCCAGCCTGAGCTACATATGACAACTTGTCTCTAGAAAAGGTAATAACAAAACAAAACAGACCAATTTAGCATCAGAGCAGCTATGAAGGAGTGGGAAAAGCCTGATGTCCTTCAGTGGTGGAGTACTCGCCTAGCACCCACAAGGTCCTGAGTTCAGTGTCCAGCACTTTAATCAAAATGATCTAAGGACTATCCTAAAGATGAGGGAAGGAACCCAAAGAAACAAATTAGAAGGCGGGACTCTTCCTGAAGCTGTGTCATACGTAAACCTGTTAGCAAACGTGTAAGAAGTAGGTTGTGCTACCAAGGCTAGCCCTGGTAGAAGAAACGCCCGAGTAAAGCCAGGTGACAACAGTATCCAGAGAAGTCATGAACCTACTTGCAAATGGAGTGGTGCAAGACCTGGTGTTGGAGGCACCCTGCAGGGCTCTGTCTGAGCAGAAGCTGAGAGTTGGCACACAGGCGTCATGAATGTCTGAGCCAGCTGAGATGAGCAGTGTCCTCGATGGGAGCTCTGTTCAAGGCGGCTCTGGGTTAGGGTTGTGTCTTTGTAGGTGTTAATGTGGTGGGAAGATGGAGCCGGGGCAAGGCATGGACAAATAGCCCATGCATGTGCCGCTGACATAGAGGAGGAGAGTAAAACTCACCAGAAGGGAAAAGCAAGTTCTTTCCTGTGGCTGCAGTGGCTCTGCAGCACCATCTACTGACAACGTCGTGCTCTCACTGAAAGAAACCGCTGTGGGTCGGGACCCTTAGGAGGAATTATCTTCAGCTATCCTAAGGTTTTTTGTTTTGTTTTGTTTTGTTTTTATGGTTGGGGGTTACTACAACATGCAGAACTCTATTAAATGGTCACAGTTTTAGGAAGGTTGAAAACCACAACCTTTAATGAACTATGGCTGAACAGGTGATGGAGGGAAGATTGGAAGAAGTAACATGTATAACTGCCACGTCTACCCACAGTGGGAAAAACCACCTGTGGCATATTGAGATGGGCAACCATGGGACACTACTGTGCTTGTAAAAGCAACAGCAGGAATGAACTATCAAAACAACGACAACCTGTGCGTGCTGAAGGAAAGAAAAGACACAAAGAGTAAATACCATTACATGAAATTCTAGAACATTCAAGACTAATTTGCAGGGGAGGGGGAACATAAATTAGTAAACTAAGTGTGCTGGATTAGGCTTGTAATTCCAGCACTAGGGAAACTGAGGCATGAGGATCAAGTGTTCAAGTCTAGGTTACCTAGCCATACCCTACCCCCAAACAAAACAAGAGAAAAAGAGTACATTACATCTTGTATAATTATACCCCAGTAACGCCTTTTTTCAAAATGTCTTGAAAATTATCTTTTTTTATTGATTTAAGTTTATTGCATTATGATGAGAAAAGATACATGATTTCAATTTATCTGAATTTGTTAACATTTAAAAACATATTTTAAGGAAATAGAATTAAATCACATTCTTGTTTCCCTTTTGTACCCCAACTCCTCCCAGAGACCCCCCCTTCAATACCTACAATACCTTTTTTGTCATATTCTTTAAAATTTATAAAATATTATAACAATAAAAATAAGTATTATGAAAGTTGTTTGATATAAAACAACAATTTAACAGTTTTATGTAGATGCTTGTCTACAGCAATACTGAAAATACATGTTTTTCTCAATATAAATTTTAAATAACTCCAAACATATTAACTGTATATTTTAAAATAATACATCACTACTAGTATTTTCTTAAATGAACATAAATATATAAAGTCTTTTTGTTTGTTTGTTTGTTTGTTTTGTATTTAGTATAGCTTAAAATCTGGCTCTTACTATGGTACAAGCCCAAAATAAGAACAATTTTTAGACATTGGATTTCATTGTAATAAGGTTGTACTTCAATGACCCTCACATCACCAAAGGATTTTACTGCCATCTTAGCTAAGCTGAGAGCTACCTTTCATAGTCTCTGGTGAGAAGTCTGGTGTAACTCTGATAGGCCTGCCTTTATATGTTACTTGACCTTTTTTCCTTTACTGCTTTTAAAATTCTTTCTTTGTTTAGTGCATTTGGTGTTTAGATTATTATGTGACAGGAAGAATTTCTTTTCTGGTCCAGTCTATTTGGAGTTCTGTTGGCTTCTTGTATGTTTATGGGCATCTCTTTCTTTAGGTTAGGGAAGTTTTCTTCTATAATTTTGTTGAAGATATTTACTGGCCTGTTACATTGGGAGTCTTCAGTCTCTTCTATACCTATTATCCTTAGGTTTGGTCTTCTCATTGCATCCTAGATTTCCTGGATGTTTTGGGTTAGGAGATTTTTGCTTTTTGCTTTTTCTTTGACTGTTGTGTCAATGTTTTCTATGGTGTCTTCTGCCCCTGAGATTCTCTCTTCTGTCTCTTGTATTCTGTTGGTGGTTTGCATCTATGACTCCTGATTCCTTTCCTAGGTTTTGTATTGCCAGGGTTGTCTCTCTTTCTGATTTCTTTATTGTTTCTATTTATATTTTTAGATTCTGGATGGTTTTGTTCATTTCCTTCACCTGTTTGATTGTGTTTTCCTTTAGTTCTTTTAGAGATTTTTGTGTTTCCTCTTTAAGGGCTTCTAGCTGTTTACCTGTGTTCTTGTTCTTGTTCTTGTTCTTTTTGTTCTTCTTGTTCTTCTTGTTCTTCTTCTTCTTGTTGTTCTTGTTCTTGTTCTTCTTCTTCTTGTTGTTCTTCTTGTTCTTCTTCTTCTTGTTGTTGTTCTTCTTCTTCTTCTTCTTCTTTTGTTTTTGTTTTGTTTTGTTTTGTTTTTCGAGACAGGGTTTCTCTGTGTAGTCCTGGCTGTCCTGGAACTCTGTAGACCAGGCTGGCCTCGAACTCAGAAATCCACCTGCCTCTGCCTCCCAAATGCTGGGATTAAAGGTGTGCACCACCACTGCCTGGCTATTTATGTCTTTCTTAAAGTCCTGTATCATCATCATGAGAAGTGATTTTAGATCTGAATCTTGCTTTTCCGGTGTGATGGTGTGTCTAGGACTTGCTATGGTGGGAGAATTGGGTTCTGATGATGCCAAGTAACCTTGGTTTGTGTTGCTTATATTCTTACGCTTGCCCCTCGCCATCAGGTTATCTCTAGTGCTACCTGCCCTTGGTAAATCTGACTGGAGCCTGTCCTTCCTGTGATCCTGGTTGTGTCAGAACTCCTCAGAGTCAAGCTGTTTCTGTGATCCTGTGATCCTGGGCTTGTTAGAGCACCTGGGAGTGGAGCTTCCTCTGGCTTTGTGGGACTGGCTGCAGAGCTTGCGCCCAAGGTCTACTCAGGGCACCGGCCAGCCCAGACAGCCAAAATGTCCTGAAAAACAGGAGTCTGTGGTGTAGGATGGAGAGGACTATCCTTTCCAAACCCTGCTCCCAGGGAATTCCTGGCCAGGAGCCATGTGAAAGGACTGGAGCTTTGGTAGATGAGAACATTGGAAATGTATCTTCTCCTAGGAGGTGGAATGTAAAAATGGGAATGTCCTCATAGCCAGACTGATTTTTTCTAGATTACTCCAAGGACACAACTGAGATAGTACACCTGTCCAGGAAGCTTGGGCCATGGTAGGGCATGGAACATAAGAGCCTGCATTCATCTCACATCATGTTTTAGCTTTCTTTCCACAACTGTGAAAAACACCGTGGCCAAAACAACTTGGGGAGGAAAGGGTTCATTTCATTTTAAACTTTGTAGTCCATCATGCAGGGAAGTTAAGGCAGGAACCTGGAAGACAGAAACTGAAGCAGAGGCCAGGGAAGGACACTGCTCACTGGCTTGCCCTCCATGGCATGCTCAGCCTTCTGTCTTATACACTCCAGAACCACCTGTCCAGGGGTGGTACTGCCAGAGTGGCCCCCCACAGCAATCATTAAATGTGCTAGGTGGTAGTGGTGGTGGCACTAGGGAGGCAGAGGCAGGTGGATCTCTGTGAGTTTGAGGCCAGCCTGGTCTACAGAGTGAGTCTGAGGACAGTCAGAAATACACAGAAAAACCCTGCCTTGAAAAACCAAAACCAAAACAAAAAAACAAAAAAAAAAAAAAAACAAAAAAAAAAAAGAGGAAAAAATGAACTACAGGCTAATCTGATGGAGACATTTTCTCAATTGAGAGCCCCTCTTCTCAGATGACTCCAGCTTGTGTCAAGTTGACAAAAAAAAAACAAAAAAAACAAACAAAAAACAACAACAACAACAACAACAAAAACTTACCAGCACATTTAGCCATCACCAGTCACACAATGTCCATAGTTTAGCCCCAGGCCATGTGGTGTGAGGGGACAATGACAGAAGACTGGCTATCAAGGTTGGATATTATGAAGCTGGGGGGCAGGGAGTAGTGCACACCTTTAATCCCAGCACTTGGGAGACAGAGGCAGGTGGATTTCTGAGTTCGAGGCCAGCCTGGTCTACAGAATGAGTTCCAGGACAGCCAGGGCTACACAGAGAAACCCTGTCTCAAAAAACCAAAAAAAAAAAAAAAAAAAAAAAAAAAAAAAAGTTGGATATTATGACGCATGCCTTTAGTCCTAGCACTCAGGAGACACAGGAAGGTAGATCTCTGAGTTTAAGGTCAGCCCAGTCTTCATAGGAAGTTCCAAGTCAACCAGGGCTACATGGTGAGACTGTTTCAAAAGCCAACGGACTGATGAAGCATGCAGGGTTCACAGAGTAGGGAGGAGCAACCTGCCAAAGGAAAGGCCTGGCTGAAAATCCCACCGAGTGCTGAAAGTGAGTCACTAAGAACTGCGCGTGAGTGAGACCAACACCTGTGCCAATAATAACTAGGAGGGGGAGTTGTGAAGAGTTTGCAGAAGTGTGGCTGCCAGCTCCTTCATAAATAAAGCCTAGCGTGGCTCACTACCTGACGCCTCCTGTATGGCCGGTAGAATGGAGGCTCACAGTCTTAATGTTTGCCTCAACGTTGCATAGGTTGGCAAGGGATACCTTCCAGGACCAGGAGTGAAGATCTAGGCTAGTCCTGAATCATCGGCCAGGCTGTGGTGGGATATAATCCCAACCAAATAGGCTTTAATCTGGAACCAAAGGCAGGGTCTCTGCAAGCTCAAGGCCAGCCTGGTCTGCAGAGTGAGGCCAGTCAGGGCCACATAGTGAGATCCTGTATCAATAATAATAATAATAATAATAATAATAATAATAATAATAACAACAACAACCTTGTCTCCTCTGACTGAGTATGGTGGTGCACACTTGTAATCTCAGTACTCTGGAGGTAGAGGAAGATCAGGAGTTCCATAGCATGTTAGACCTAGCCTGGGCTACATAAGACTCTGGGTTTTGTTGTTGTTGTTGTTGGTGGTGGTGGTGTTTTAAATCATCCCTTCAACAAAACTATAATTTCTCTTCTAGGTTTTATAAGATTATCTCATGCAGTTAGGGATATAGCTCAGTGGTAGAATGTAGGCCTAGCATGTGGACGGCCCTGGGTTCGATCCTCAGCCCTGCAAAATAAGTGTGTGAATAAATTATGCTAATAAGTATACTTACTCTGGTCTACAGAATAAGTTCCTGGTCAGCCAGGGCCACACAGTGAAACTCAGTCTCAAAATAAACAAATAAGCAAGATCTTGTCTCAAACAAAAACAAACAAAATAAAAAAGTCTCTTCCTTTCCTGGGTCTGAGAAATGTCAATAACCCAGAGGGACCCTGACTTTCTCCTAGGGAGTACATGCATTGAGTGGCTTTTGTATGGTAGAAGATTAGACTGACAGCCCGTAATCCAGTGCTCCCACTGCTGGGTACTGTCTTAGAGAGTTTTAAAATTACGTGTATACATATTTTGGCTGTGTCTATATCTATGCAGTGCATATTTTACTGTTACCCTTGGAGCCAGCAGAGGGTGATGGACCCTGTGGAACTGGAGTTTAGGGCAGTTATGAGCAGCCATGTGGGTGCTGGGAATCGAACTTGGGTCCTCTAGAAGAGCATCTAGTTTCTTAACTGCTGAGCTGTCTCTCCAGCACCCCCTCCCAAGATCTTTAAAAATCTTTCTTCCATTTACTCATGTGTGTGGGGAGGCAGCACTGTGGCACACTGTACATATGGAAGCTGGGGCTTGCTGGCCAGCCAGTCCAGCCAAAACCAGTGAGTCTAGGGTCAGTGAGACTCAGAATAAAATGGAGCCTAGCAGGGTGGTGCATATCTTTAATCCTAGCACTCAGGAGGCAAAGGTGGGGCAGATCTCTTGAGTCTGAGGCCAGTCTGGTCTACAGAGTGAGTTCCTGGTCAGACAGTGAAACTCTATCTCAAAATAAACAAATAAGCAAGATCTTGTCTTAAACAGAAATAAAAACAAAAACAAAAAATAGCAAAACAAAAAAGATCAAAGATACACAAATAGACTAACATGTTTGCCAGTGCAAAGGTGCCCAACACCACTAATTATTAGGGCAAGGTAAATCAAAGCTACAGTGAGACACTGCTTCATACCTATTAAGATGGCCATTATCAATGTCAATGCACGGAAGATAATAAACATTCTAAGGTCTAAAAGAAATTGGAACTCTGGTGCTTTGTGAGTGGAAGTCGAAAGCCATAGAGTATGGCAGTCAGATTCTCAGAATATTAGAAGACCAAAGGTCCAATAATTCTTTTTTGTGGGGCAGTGGACTATGCTAGGGAACTTGGTAAGGTTGAGTGGGTTCAGAAACCCTGGCACCCACCTAAGGATGGTAGGAATTTCCCTACTACCAGCCATACTCCTGGCCTGCAACATGTCACCACAACTCCCCCACAGGAAGATCATGACCACTGGTCACGTAGCACAAAACAAAAAGTTCTGCGTGCTAATGAGGTACCTAGATGGACTCTGCGGGTTTAGTCAATAAGCTTCCCTTCCCTGACATTCCTTCCTGCAAAAGGTATTTCATCTCTGGTCCACCCTGAGGAAAGGGTATGCACCTATTCTCCACAATGAACAATCAATTAGCAGTTTGGAACCAAGGACCGCCTCTCTTATCAAGAACTTCTGTGGAGGGAAACCTTCGGTGTACAGAGCTGCTCCCTAAGTCTCCAGAGGAAGGACTCTCCTACATCCTGAACAGTTTCCACTTATCTAAACTGGAGTTCCCTCTCTCCCCACCCTCTAACCTCCAACCCCCCCACAGACACACACGGCCCCCCTGCCCCCCACCCCAGTCTTCACAGGCCCAGGGCTGTCTATACACCCAGGAGCTTGGTAACTCCTGACTCTTTAGCCTCAGCCTTCATCGTTTCTCACCCTGGCTGAGGTCCCCATCCTAGGGTATATTCTCCCACTCCACTGAGCAGTGTGCATTGGAGCTTCCTGAAAGCCCATCACCCTATGGCAGTGTAGGGTAAAATGCAGTCTAGCGTTCTGCGGTTCGTCTGCCTGAGTAGAATTCACACCCCACCCCACCCCACCCTCGGCAGTGAGGTGGACTGTGGAACCACACTTTTTCTGGGTTCATACCCAAAAGAATTGAAAGTGGGGTTTTGAGGAGATATTTGCATACCCAAGTTCCATAGTAGTGTCAGTCACAATACATAAAACATGGACAAAATCCAAGTGTCCATTGACAGGTGAATGGATAAGTCAGATGTGTGCTTCCCATAGAAAAAAATTCTGTCCAGTTGTGAAACAGGAAGTCCTGACACATTTGACTGTGCTAATGAGAATTAAGGATACTCTGCAAAGTGAACTCAGCCAGTCACAAAAAGACAAGAGTAGTATGACCCCACCAAGTGACTTGCTAGGAACTGGGAGGAGCAGGAAGTGATGCCACAGGGGTTTTAGTTCTTGTGAGGTGGACAGAATTACAGACAAAGACAGCTGCACACCAACACCAGTGACCTAGACACTGAAAATAATGAAGATTGGATCCATATCTCCCCTGAAAAAAATGGCAGATTGTATGCTATGCATATTTCAACTCTAATGAGAGAAACTGGGAAAAAACAAAGATAAGAATACAAGTAAAATAAGCAATTCTTTGTATGTACAGCCATGCGATGGGAACACTGGTTTCAGTGGGTGGCAGGAGTGGTTAACCAGGGGCTAAGATTTACATGTCAAATAATACTTAGGGCAGACTACAGTCTAAACATTTACACTCTGCGACTTGTTTTGTCTTGTATTTTGGGAAAGGGTCTCAGGTAGTCCAAGCTGGCTCAAACTCATTATGAAGCCATCAATAGCCTTGTACTTCTGATCCTCCTGCCTCTGCCTCCCCAGGACAGGCACCACACAGTGCTTGGTTAGTCCATGATGCTAGAGATTAAACCCAGGGCATCTGCCAACTGAGCCTCAATCCCAGTCCCTCCTGTGGCCTCTTCTAAGAAAGCAGAAGTAAAGCTGTTTCTATCCTATTCCAGAGAATTACATCGAGCTCAAGTGACTGCATTAGACAGCTTTCCGGAGCTGTGCTAAATCACGGAGATCATCAGTTTTAAAGGAGGAAGATTTGTTTTAGCTTTCCTCATCAGAAGACTCGGCCCCAGATCTCTTGGCTCTGCTGCTTTGGTCAGCAACCGAACTGGCAGAGGAGTCCACGGCAGTCAGAAAGCCAACAGAGAGGACAGGGCTGGTATCCCATAGATCCCCTCAAGGACACACTCCAGTAACTTAACTTCTTCTCATGAGGCCCCAAGTATGATCCTTGAGAGAAACAAGGCAGTGGCATTAACCACCAAATCCCTAAAGTACCCTTTCTGTTCCCAAGGTCCTCGGGCAGTCAAGGGAACAACGGCAGGCAGGCTGAAGCCAGGATGTCCAGTCAAGGCAATGCTGCTCTCTTACCTCAGAGGGAGCCAGAGGAGTAGCATTATCAGAAGAGGGGAGCTACTTCCCACCCAGGCTAAATCAGCTCTCCCTTACAATGCTGGTCATCCGAGGACAAAGCAAGCTGGCAAGCTAAGGATGTGGCTGCTTGAGCAGTTTAGCTAGATGCCTCTTTTCCTATGGCGAGCAGGGCAATAAAAACGGATCGCTGAGGAGAAAAGCGCTACTGATCTAGCGTGCACCATAGACTTTTCTAAGTTTCAATAAACCTTGTGTCCGGTAGGGAGCTTTTGGGTGTTTTCGTTAGTCTCAGCGATCTTTCCCATCCTGGCCTACAGAGCTAGTTCGGCTGTGCTGTGGATACCGCTCTCCTTACACCACACCCTAGTTATGCCACAGTGAGTCTTGCCACCTCCCAATAATGCCACAGGCTGGCAACCGAGCTTTTCTCAGAAGAGCCTTTGAGAAACATGTAGGATCTAGTTCATAGCCAGTGGTGGTGGCGCACTGGGGAAACCGAGGCATGTGGGTCTCTATGAGTTCAAGGTCTACAGAACCAAGATAGCCAAGACTACACAGAAAAAAAAAACTGTCTTGAAACCCCCATCCCCACCCCAGATGCACACACCCCTGGGCATGTTTTAGGAGACTGATGCTTGTTGGGACGCACACATCAGGGAATCAAGTGTCTGAGTTCTCAGGACAGTGCTATCCTAACCCATTTAAGAGACTCTCCTGAAGCTGAGGCTGTACAGAGCTGAGCACAGCGTGGTCTGACTCTGGAATAGAGCCCGCTTTAGGAAGCCAGTAAGTCCTTGCCCATGTCGACTCTCCCTTCCTCTGCCAGCACATTTGGCACCCTGTTCTGGTGAGGGCCAGCACTCACCACACAAGATGTGACCCTCTGTCTTAGACAGGTGAGGGCACCGTGAGAGATCATCTTAAATACAATTTCTTAGCTCCTCCTGGGCCTGTGCTATAGCAGTTGAATGTTTCTCTGCTTAGGTAGGAGAAAACATTGAAGTTAAGCGGTTACTGGGAAGGTGAGCCCAAGAAGTAGGGATCTCAGTTGGCCAAGCTTGCAGGTATGCCTGACCTGAGGATCTCCGGCCTCTTGTTTTGTATTGAGGACATTTTCTCCTGGTTAGTAGGGGACAGAGGAATGGGCTGTATGCCCAAGTATCAGGCGAGATGGGGAACCAGGGGTATTTGGTCAGACCCAGAACCCAACCCCACTTAGCCCATTCTTCCTGCATTGGAAATCATTCCATATACTCAATTTATCCATAGCAAACATACTAATTAAAACCTTTTTTTTCTTTTTTTTTTTTTTTAGTTTTTCTAGACAGGTTTTATTTTCTTCTGTGTATCCCTGACTGTTCTGAAATTCATGTTGTAGATCAGGCTGGCCTCAAACTGAGAGATTTGCCTGCCTCTGTCTCCTGAGTCCTGGGATTAAAGGTGTGGGCAACCACCACCTGGCCTGTCAGGAGCCATAATAAGACAAGCTAATAACTAGCAGGTGATCATCCTAAAATGCCTGTTCAGATTATTATATAATCTGCGACAGGTGTGCCCTCATTAAGCAAGGCTGTGAGGGACTAATTTTAGGAAAGATGCCTGCTATTAATATGCTTTTCCTGTTATTATTATACATATATAACAATCACTAAGTAGCAGCCTACCCCTTTGGAGCAGATCTCTGCATATTCATGAAGATGTACTGTCTTGTAATGATGCTACATAGACAAATACATGACTTAAGTCTTAATGATGATCCTATAAGCATTCCTAAAATTATATCTGTGATTATTAAGCTCTTTTATAATGCAACTGTTATTAGGTCCTTTTCTGATAGTCAAAACTACAATGAGACCTCTGCCAGTCTCCCAAGTGTCAGCAGTTAATTGCTCTTAGATGGTAACCAGACTTTCTCCTGCTCAGAGCACATTTCAGGAGGTTGTGAAACTATTAACCAAAGGTCATAATAGGGGGACTAACGATTTATTATAGGTGCTAGGACAGAAGATAAAATATTGACGGGGTTCATCTATACAAAACCTCACTTAAAAGTTAGGTTTGCTGGGCAGTGGTGGTGCACGCCTTTAATCCCAGCACTTGGGAGGCAGAGGCAGGTGGATTTCTGAGTTTGAGGCCAGCCTGGTCTACAGAGTGAGTTCCAAGACAGCCAGGGCTACCCAGAGAAACCCTGTCTTGGAAAAAAAAAGGGAGGGGGGAGGCTGGCGAGATGGCTCAGAGGGTAAGAGCACTCACTGACTGCTCTTCCGAAGGTCCTGAGTTCGGATCCCAGCAAACACGTGGTGGCTCACAACCACCCGTAATGAGATCGGACGCCCTCTTCTGGTGCGTCTGAAGACAGCTACAGTGAATTACACCGGAGCAGCAAGCGGTGTTGAGGCCAGCAGAGGTCCTAAGTTCAATTCCCAGCTGCCACACATATGATAACCCACAGCCACCTGCACAGCTACAGTGTACTCATACACATAAAATAAATAAAAAATAAATCTTTTTAAAAAAAGTTAGGTATTATCTTAAACCTTCAGTGAACCTGTGGGGCTGAGACAGGTGATGGATGTTTAGCTAGATAATTACTCCTAATGGATATGCATGTAAACATTCGCTGTTGTAAACTTCTATTTCAATTTATGGTTTGATGTTTGGTGTGAACTTGTGATGAACTTTGTAACATGTGATCATGTATTCTGAAAGATGTATAAGTACTGGGGACAAAGAGATGAGAAGGAGCTAGATAGAGTAGAATCTTTTCCCTTTCTCCACTTAGAGAATTTTCCCCTTTCCCCACTTAGGATCTTTTTGATTTTTCCCTTAGATGGCTTTCATAGGAAACTTTTTACAACTTAGTAATAAATTCTATAGTCACTTCTCTAAGTGTCTTCTTTTCCTGAGACTTCCGACTAGCAGGCTGAAAGTTAGAGCCCAGCAGTTCCTGCTGATATAGAACAAAGGCTATTTACTTAATCCTTTGTGGCTTGAGGAAGAAGTGCTAAGTGCCAGAAACTGCAGTTTCTGGCCTGAGAGGATCACAGAAGGCAGGTCAGCTACAATAGCATAGAAACTTAGACATAGATAAGTAAACTTTTTATTATACAGCAACTGTAAATATCTCGTAAGACTGAGTCTTACCCCAGAAATCGTAAGACTGAGTCTTACCCCCGCCCATGCTCTTCTTCCTCCGCTGCCTCAAGAAGAATCGACAAGGAAGAAGAAACATCCAGTTGGGGCTGGCTCCTGGCACTGGCCTAATTTAAACCTCTTGTCTATATATAAGATGCTCAATTGGTAAAATGCTCACTGAACAAGCCTGATGAACTGAGTTTAATTCCTGGAACCCACTTAAAGACTTTTTTTTTTAAGATTTATTTTATGTGTATGAGTACACTGCAGCTGTACAGATGGCTGTGAGCCATCATGTGTGTGGATGCTCTCCGGCCCCGCTC
>JADRCD010119744.1:0-10450 GCA_019843815.1 Montemys delectorum
CAGGGTCATAAAGGATTTCATGATTCAGGGTGGAGATTTTGTTAATGACGATGGTACTGGAGTCGCCAGTATTTACCGGGGTCCATTTGCAGATGAAAATTTTAAACTTAGACACTCAGCTCCAGGCCTACTTTCCATGGCAAACAGTGGTCCCAGCACAAATGGCTGCCAGTTCTTTATCACGTGTTCTAAGTGAGATTGGCTGGATGGAAAACATGTAGTGTTTGGAAAAATCATTGATGGACTTCTAGTGATGAGGAAGATCGAGAATGTTCCCACAGGCCCCAACAATAAGCCCAAACTGCCAGTGGTGATCTCACAGTGTGGAGAAATGTAATCTAGACAAGAGGGAACCAGGTCCTCTGCTGTTTTGGTGTGACATTCTCCCTCGAGTCTGACAAGCTGGACTGGCCCCTGTGTTTGCTTCCCTGTTTCCACAGTATTCAATCCAGGACCTGGAAGTATCACAGATTAGAACCAATAATCCTGTTTAAATTTTGTACTGTAAATAAAGGAATTTAAAAAAAAAATCAAGAGATGAATAAGGGTCTGGGAGATGGAATGGTGGCTCAGTGGTTAAGGATCATGCCCTGCTCTGCAGAAGACCTGAATTAGTTCCCAGTGCCACTCAGCTATCTCTGATTCCAAGAAACACAGACATCCACATTCATAATTGCACATGCTCACATGTGCCACACACATATACACAGAACTTACTTTTAAAATACTCCTTTCCTCACTGTTTTCCTCAATTACCCAGGTAGTTTCCCTGGGACCTCACTGGGCAAGCTCACCTCCAACCCTAAGAATGATGAGCAGGCCTCATTAGGGAAAAAGAGGAAGCAATATATAGCTCCTATAATCTTTCAAGATATGATGTAGCATGTAGTTGACTCATAGTGAAAACAGATCGTCTTTTTCTCTGTTTAGGAAATGTTCTTTAGCTCTGTGGCCTATCCAGCCATGTTTCTTATACTCCTTGATATGTTCATACTTTAAATTCCACAACAGCCATATCTATTCTCAGGGTAGATGAAAATACTTATGTCTTCATTGTTATTTTTGCTGATTTTGTTTTGTTCAAGACAAGATTTGTTTGGATACCAGACTATCCATAAAGTGAATGTATAACTGAGAATGATCCTGACCTTTTCATCTTCATGCCTCTATCTCCAGAAGGCTGTGATTCCAAGCAAGCACTATCCTACCAGTGTGCGAAATGCTGGGCATCAAACACAAAGCATCACGAATGCACAGCAAGCTCTCTGTCGACTGAGCAACATCCCCAGTGTTATAAACTTAAGCTTCAAAAACAATAACCCCGACTCATCGAGTAAGCTATTGTCTTCTGCAGAGCTTTACGAAACATGATTGCTTACTTGGAGTTTACAAAATCACTATAGAGATGAATAAATATTAAGGCTTAGGTGATTTGGGAAAACTCTCTGTACACTAAAACACATCTCATCTCCTTCCCCTCACATAACATGCCCAGAACACTAGCGAGTCACATCCGCTTTACCTTCATCATCTCCCAGATTCTTTCTACTTGTCTCCATCTCTGAAGACTTCATAATACTGTAATCCCAGCCTCAACAGTGCAACGGCATCCAAAGTGGTTCCTCCGTTGCACTTTTGCTCCCTTTTGTTGTTCTGCCCCTAGACATGGAAGCCAAAATATAAAGATATCATAATAAGTTAACATATAAAATTCATGTCACATTGAACTAAGCCAAGCACAAAAAAACACTACTTGGTTCCACGCAGACAAAGTATCCAAAGCTCTTTGAGTCATAAAGTAGAATGGGTTGACAGGGGCTGGGAGAGTGTAGGGAAATTGTTTTTTATCAAAGAAAATTTTTCAACTTGTTGAGACAACATGATTATGGTTAATTCTATTCAGTGCTGCTCAGTTCAAAACATTTTTCAAAAGTAACTTCAAATCTTTCTTTGTGCCAAAGACTTCAGATGTACTCAACGAAATGCTGAGCCTTCTCCATAGCCCGCAAGAACTCAGCAAAAACTTTCTTCATTTCCCTAAAGGCTCTGCACTACTCTGCACCCACCTTTCCTGTTTCTCCCCAACCATCCTTCCTTCATCCTGTCATGTTAAGTGTGTTTCCTATGCCTCAATTATAATGGGACTAATTCAGACCAATCAATAATATAAATAATGACACAAAAGCAGTCTCCCACTTACTCTATCCCAAGTAATCCTGGCACTACCTCCTGTCACATGGCCAGATTAACCTCTCTGCTCTGGTCTGGTCCATCAGGTCACCTCCATGTCCACTGGCTGAATCTGAATCTCTCACCTCCAATTCTTTCTCATTTTCAATCTCGCTCTCTCTCCCTCTCTCACTCTCTCTCTCTCTCTGCCTGTCTCTCTCTTACTCTCTCTGTCTCTCTGTCTCTATTTCTCTCTCCCTCTCTCTCCCCCTCTCTCTGTCTCTCTCTGTCTCTCTCTCTCTCTCTCTCTCTCTCTCTCTCTCTCTCTCTCAGTTCAGACTTTACTTCCTCCTCATCTGTTGGCTATCAGATCTCTATTATAGCCACTCAGATTCAATTCTAGATTGCCTTAGGCAGATAAGGAAGAATGAATATTTACAAATAGAAAACTTGGTAATGGACAATAGACATGACAATACCATGATGCTGCCAGCATTTAGCTCTCTGCTGGTACAGAATTAACAATTGACTGTACAGACACACACATTCACACAATGTACCCTAACACTCACTGAACATACCAATCACACTTCTTCATAAAGTACACCATCTCCTCCACAAAGGCCTTCGTTCATTTCCTTACTTTTTACTGGGTAATGAGACACAACAAAGTACCTAAAATTACATCAGCCAGTGGGTAACTTCCTACTGATTTATTTTTCTTCTGCCATTTACTCAAATAGTGTTTTCTTCAGCCCTATCTTCTATGCAACATGAACCTTGTAGATACTCAATAAATGTTCATTAAATACCTAAACAAAAACATAGAATGGATACATATTATTACAGATTACCCAAGGACATTTTTAAACCTTTTTTCAGGTTTTTTACTCCCATTTCTGACCCAGTTTTTTACGTGTGCTCAGCTTGCTTCAATATTATTGTAGGAAGCTGGAAACACTACTTACGGGGACTACTTTAGATATTAATATAATATATGAAGGCTTAAAGTGGTTTCATCTAGTTCTTAATGTTGTATATTATTTTAATTCTTCTGAGATCCCACTATCCCCGTGAGATGTGTGTCCTGTGACATGAGCTTGCATTGCTTAGCAAGTCTGCCCTTTGGAACATGTGTTTGAAGCTCTCCTTTCTGCCAGTGGGTGACACACCATGTAGTAGCCATAAACTACAGACTGATTAAAAACACACTTCCATTAAAATCCCCATGCTATTTAAAGCTAGAGGTATTAACTTTCATGTGCAGTCCTGACTGTGGATATGAATTGGTGCCAACGGGAGACAAAAAGGAGAACAGTAAACACAGAGGAAAAAAAAATGGAGCAAAGGCTGAGAACAGAACACCATGCCTACGGACAGGAGGTAAATCAAAGCCTCTTTAAAATGTAATAGAAAAGTGAAGAAAAGCGATATTAGAAGCTAAAAAAAAGGTCACTTATAACAGAGTATCTGTAGCATATTTTCAACATACAGTAGGAGTGAAATTCATGAATAATATTAGAGGTATTTACATGATCCACTGTTCTTTTGAATAGTGTTTGCCTAATGTAATAAGATCTGGATTGCTTGAGCAAAATATAAATTTGAGGTTGTAAGACCTCAACCTGACTGCCTATGTTATTAAAAATACAGGAGAGGAACTTTTATGAATACAGTAGTTTACATAAATATCACCTCTTTATTCCTCTCAGATCCTAGATTGTTTGGATTGCATTCTGTCCTGTAATAATTATATAGTCCATGAGAGAGATTTTTCTTTCTTTCTTTAGTGTGCCATGCTTCATTGAAATCAAAGTCTTAATATTCAAATGTAATTGAAACAATTCCAATCACATGGGAGAAAATACAGTATCTCCTAAAGGAAGCAGAGAGCACATCAATACAGTAAAATCTAACTAAAGCCTGTTCCTCTACTCCATTTTCCAAAGTCACTTCTTTTAAAACATACACCTATCTCATTTCCTTCCAACTTTTGAATGTTGACAGAAATACATTTGAGAAGCAAAAGGCAAATATCAAGAGCTAAGAAGTTTTCCTCCTTTCTTCCCCTTATACCTTATCTCTCTACTTGTACACACATTGGTATAAAACATCCGCAGTGAAAAAGGATGAAGGAAAAACTCACATTAATATCCAAGTTTTCTAGCAGAAGATTGTCTCACAATTTCTACGTGTAAGAGTATATTATCTTTATAATTTACCTTCATTTTTCTAATCTGTGCTTGCTTGGAGAGGAATACTCAGTTTTGATTTAAATGCTTTCACATACAGGACAGTTCATCACTTTGAGGAACACTTTGTTCATCATTTAACTTAGTACAGCTATAAAACTGTTTAATGAGCAATTATTTTCCCCACATACATATGACATACCTTTTGCTCTGGCTATTTTTCCTTCTTCAAAAGACACAGAATTCATAGGGCCTCTGATTTCTGTAATGACTTTGGTGGTTGTTCTTGGCTCATTTCTGTTATGTTGTGGTCAAAATTCTAAATATCTGGAGAAACCAGTCTCTTTCTTCCCTACAAGTACCAACTGACTATTAGCAATTGGTCTAAATTATAATTTGGATCAATCCTTTCTCTAAATCAATCAAGTAAGTAAATATCTAGATAACATTGAGAAAACATGGTCAGTTCATGCTTTCCTGTTTCTTCCAAGCCAGATAGGTCAGAAAGGACATCTGAGCACTATTTTTTTTGTCCTATCCTTGTCAGTTCATATAGTTCACCCAGCAAGTATTCTGAGAGCCATTTGGATGCAGCACCCTTGCTATGTGCCATGGAGCATGGGATGGAAAAGGTGTACACCTTTGTTCTGAAAGAATTCACAAATTCTATGGTGTTGTAGACTGGGGTCCTTTGAGTGAAAACAAATACCATCTTCATCAAACCAGCTGGGCATACTAGCAGAGTCCATTATGATGGGGCTTGTTGACCCTTATGTAAGGAAGAAATGGGGAAAGTCTTTGGTCCTGCACCTGAGATTTCAGCCATTCTTCCCAGCCATTTGTATATAATTCTACTTTAATTGCATGGGGCCTTTGGGGTGGTAATTGAAGGGGGTTCCATCTGTGTAGGTACAGAGGAACCATCTTCCATGCTGGAAACAGACTTCCCAGTGTGACTGCTTTTTTGGGGTAACCAACATTCTTAACAGTAATCCTATACTCAGGTTCTTGCAAATACACTAAATAAACTCATTGACTCCCCAAGGCAAACATTGGTGGAATTACACTTTGGTTTTTCATTGGGATAAACATTTTTTATGTCTCTCCATGAAAGCAAATATAATGTTCACAACAAAATGATTTATATTTGACTTTTACTTTTTTTGGAAGAATCTATGAAATATATATAGTAGGTAGTCTGGGAAATGTATTTAAACATTGGCACCCAAAAACCTACCTCAACATTCTAAATAAGAAAATTGTGAGAGATTGTCTACTAAAATGACTGACTAAAGGGTCAGCATCCAGAGGTAGAATCTGTTTCCATACTCCTTAAATCTTGGTCCCCTTTGCTTTAGCTAAGCAACTGCAGAAAGATCAATGTGCCTGTTCTGAACTCAAGAGGTTGTGATCGCTTTTGCTTTCCATTCCCTGCCTTGAGAGGCATCATTAGCCTGTGAACAAACCCAGGCCAAATGTTTTAGATGGTGATATATATCCAAATGAATCCCTTCCATCATAACAACCAAGTCATCAGTACTGAGGCAGAGATAAGTAAGTTAAGCCTAGACTCAGCAGCCCTCCCAGACATGCCAGATTTTTCACAGATGTGTGAGTAAGCCTGCTGGGATCAGTGAACTTCATCTCTGTCAGCAAAACTAAGTGACCAACTGACTCTTAGACTAATGATAAATAATATGGGATTATTCTTTTGAGCCACTGGGTTTTATTGTTTTTTCCAAACAAAATTAATTTAGCTCCAACTCCAACTAAGAGGGAAAAAACCATAAATCTTAAAGATTGAAAATAAAAATTCCTTGAAATCCAAGCCATTAAAAATTTAAGTCCTTTCTGTTAGCAATAAATACTGAATGAAATACAAATAAATGCAAGAAGTAGGCAAGAGCAGGCACCTTGAGAATGCTGTCCTAAGCAAGATCCCAACATCCTTACCAATTGTATCTCTAGCTTAAATCACAGTGTAGTCAGAGGCAGAAGTCTGTCATAGCAGTGTATGGCCCTAGAAAGAGCTGAATCTTGACAGGAGAGAGAGAAAGGAGATGTTATATATCTTGCAGTGCAGAAAAGGACAAGTCTCCATTTAAATCACACACACACACACACACACAGAGATAGAGAGAGAGAGAGAGAGAGAGAGAGAGAGAGAGAGACAGAGAGAGAGAGACAGAGAGAGAGAGACAGAGATACATGCACACACACACACACACACACACACACACACACACGATCCCTGTTAAGGTTTATCTGAGTACTCAGGCTAGAGCAGAGACTTTTCCTTTCACCAATAAGAGGATATCTGCACTCACTTGGCCTCTAGGCAAGTGATCTGGAGCTTAAGTCATTGAGTGTCCTGAAGCCTGGTGAAAACTATAGAGTTTCATTCCTTAGGAAGACAATGTTTCCCTACTATTAATACCAAAGAGGTAGCCCCTTTCCTTCTGGCTTAGTAGAATCACATTAAGGCTTATAATATGATGCAGAGTTTGGAAGAGCTCACCAGGGATTCTAGTGACCTCTTTAAGCTCAGCTTTCAACTTTACTGAATTTAGAATAGAGGAGACTATTCATTTTCTAGACAGCCTTTCAACTTAGACACCTTGTTACACAGTATTTTTTGGTGATCGGTAACCAATGAAAATAAGTCTGGCCAGGGCATGGTGAGCTATGGCTTTGTGCATCAGTAGTGTGTGATTCATCTAGGTAATACAACTTCTATATGCATAGGTATGCATTTTAATATTAAAAATATAATAACACTGTGGGTGTGTGCTTTAAGACATTCGTCCTAGTTGCCTGGAAGCCAACCTTCTCCTAGTGGCTTTCAGATGAAGATGTGGACCTCTCAGTTCCTCCTATTCTTCCATGAGCAGAAATAGAACAAAAGAAGTACCATTTATGATGACACAAACAAATTCTGAGGACAATCGGGTAAGAGAAATAAGCCAAGACAAAATCCTGAATGATCTTGCTTCATTTGGTACAGAAGCTTAAAATGTTGAATTTATAAAAATAGAAGAATCCTGTAGTCTCCATGGAAAGAAACACACACAACAAACCTAGTTGTGTGCTGCAGTTTCTTGCAGCTTCCGTGAACTTGAGCTGATTGGCGGAGTGATGTCAGCTGAGGCAAAGACACATGCTGAGAAAAGGCCCATGGAGAACACATGATGTTTGGAGTGATATAAATAAGACAGTGATGGAGGCTAAGCTAGGCTTGTTTATAAAACATTGCACCTTTTGTAATGCTTGTTGGTCTTGCATCTTCACTGATCTATTAGCTGAGAAAGACCCAGCTAAGAACTTTTCCTGGCATTCCTCTGGGTCCTTCCTGCTAATTCGTGCTGAGGCCTGGCTGTCCCTGCTAGGTAGTGCCACAGCCGCTGATTCTCGTTTGCTATCCCAACTCTACCAAACTGGACTGCTGGTGTGTCTGAGAAGTGTTTGTCAGTGGATCCAGCTGTCGCTGCTAGCCTATGAACTGAACTGCCAATATCTGGACAACATAGATTGGAGTTTCGCCAAAGAATCTTTCTAAATAGGACCACTTCCCACATATATCCTTTCTTTTCCACTACCTCTGGTAGATAGTGAGTTACAAAGGAGGTTAAAGCATTTAAGAACCATGATTAAAAATAGGATTTAAAATGAAAGTTACAACGTTCCTTTCTAAGGAAGTAAGTCAAGTCCTGGGAAAATAGATAACTGGAATGATGCTGTAATTTTGTTCTGTTGCCAAGGTGACAACAAGATCAGAAGAAGCAGATCAGCTTAGCTGTATCAAATGTGCTGGGTTTGCTCCTCGAATATGTATAGCAACTCATTCTCCAGAATGTCTTCATCCTTCCATCTCAAAACATCAACAACAGGTTTTATTGTTTTGTTTTGTCTTTATAAATTTTTATTTATTAATTTATTTATTATTATAAATAAGTACACTGTAGCTGTCTTCAGACAGAGGTGGCATCAGATCTCATTACAGGTGGTTGTGAGCCACCATGTGGTTGTTGGGATTTGAACTCAGGACCTTCAGAAAAGCAGTCAGTGCTCTTTTCCACTGAGCCATCGTACCAGCCCTGTCAACAACAGTTTTAACTTTGAATATTCAGTCTCATTGTGGAAATGGGGATGTTGTGTTAAATGTAATCATCTTCATTTTACAGCCCAATACCATGGCCCTGTGAAGCTCAACACTGAAACTCTAGGGAATAGTGAGAGACAGGACTAGGAGAAGACGGATGAACTAAAAGAAAGAAACAGCAAATGCATAGAGTTTGAGAAAGGAAGGATAACAAGTTCAAAGAACTGTAAACAATTCTATAGGGCTCTAGGTACACTTGAAAGGGAATTAGTCACACAAGACACTGAATACCATGATAAATTGTCAGGTTTACTGATAGCCTTTAAGCAAGGCATGACCTAATGAGGCTAAGAACTTCGAAAGGTCCTCCTAAATGTGGCTTATGGAAGAAAGCAAGAATGATGTCAAGAACACTGGGCAATATTCTAGAGCGGTCCTACGGAGAACTGTTTGCCTGAATTAAGGTGATAGCACTGAGGGGTGGAGATGTATGGAGGTAGATAGCTTAGACCAGTAGTTCTCAACTTTCCCAGTACTCCAGCCCTTTAATACAGTTCCTCATGTTGTAGTTGTGATCTCAAACCATAAAGTTGTTTCATTGGTACTTCATAACTATAATTTTGCTACTGGTATGAATTGTAATGCACATATCTGATATGCAGAATACCTGATACGGGATCCCAGTGGAGGTCGTATAACCCGTGGGTTGAGGACCACTGGCTTAGCTAATTTGGAAGAAAACATCTGAATGATGCATGGATAAGCAGATCTCTGAGTATGGTAAGTGGTGGATGAAAGTGCCTGAGCACATAACTAGAGGATACAAAACAGAAAGAATGCAATGAGCTTGAATTATTTGACCACTGAGGCTATAATGGACAAAAAGTAGTCATCATGTCATCTAGTATTTTCTATTATGCACCATGGCAACTGGCCACAGTAAACACTCTACAGTGCATTAGTCACTGAATGAGGAAACTGCTTAGAAGAGAAGTCTGAATCTGAACTTAGAAAAATGGAATAACAAGCATAGAATTTGAGAATTTATTTTATAAGAGAGTGAATTAGATCAATTCTGCTCAAAATAAGGACATTAGAGAATGATAGTCTAAAAACTGTTATCCATCATCAGTAGAACAAGCACAAGTACTTTAAATAACCACTTAGAAATTTTCACAGCATTCTATTGGGTACTTTTATGTGTGTTTCAGCTTACAGGAAGAAACCTGGCTCACACTTTACATGACTCCTTTCTCTCTTCTTTTCCAGTAAGTCCTAGAAAGTTCTTGTTCATTTGCTAACCTTTTACAAAATCCAGGGCCTGCAAAAATTGGATATACCTAAAACAATGACTACGAATCAAAAATTTAGGTCCTGGAAGATAGGTGGTTGAAGCACAGAATGAGACTAATGGAGGAATAGGTCTTCAGATGCCCTGATTGGAACCATTCTCACCTTTTAGTCTTTCTTATTTGCTTTTATAAAGCAAATTTTTATTTCATGTAGCATCTCTTCAGGTTAAGTTTTAGTTGCCTTGACACAAGTCAGAGTCACCTCCGGAAGAGGGAAATTCAGTTGAGAAATTCCCTCCATCAGATTGGATTGTAGGACATTTCCTTATAATGATTGATGTGGTCCAGCCTTCATGAGTGGCAACACGCACAGTATTGTATAAAAAAAGAAGCTAAGCAAACCTGGGCATGTAAGTCAGCACAACCTTCCTCACGGTCTCTATTTTTGTTTCTTCCTGCAGGTTCATGTTTGAGTACCTAGCAATAAAAACCAAAGTAATAAGATACCTGATCGTAAATGAACTGAATTCCCTTTCAATTTTCTGTTTGTTTACTCAATTTGGCTCTAGAAGTACATTTATTCTTTTTCCTTGCCCAAACCTCATAGAAAGAACAGTGTGATAGGCAAAATTATAAGACAGCCCTTGTCCAACATAGTTACTATTCTGTGATATAAACACAGTCTATGATTTTTTTTT
>JADRCD010119747.1:0-12314 GCA_019843815.1 Montemys delectorum
TTTGCCTTTTGCCATCTCTTGATCTCTGGTGTTAGAAGTTCTTGGTGTCTTAGAGCTTGATCTTTCCTTGCTGCCCTGCAACTCCTCTTCAACTCCTGAGGCCTGTGCCTCCCAGCTGGTCCCGCCTGAGTACTTGGTCTGAAGCTTGTCCTGGAGGGAAGCCCTGTGCTCCCAGGGAGGGGGCAGAGATGTTAGTTGATCCAGCTCTGTCCCTCAGAAGTTGAGAGGCTCCTGACCCTGCAGTCCTGTGACTCCCCTGCACTTCCGAGGCCTATGCCTCCTGGCTGGTCCCGCCTGATTCCTGGGGCTAAAGCCCACTCAGGATGCAGGCCTTCTTCTCGCAGGGAGGGGGCAGAGGTGATCGCTGATCCAGCTCTGTCCCTTGGAAGCTGAGAGACTCCAGTCCCTGCAGTCCTGTGACTCCCCTGCACTTCCTGAGGCCTATACCTCCTGGCTGGTCCTGCCCTAGCAAGACTCCAGAGAAAAAATGGCAGATCTCACCTGAGTCCTTGGGCTGAAGCCGGCCTTGAGGGGAAGTCCTCCCCTAGCAGGCAGGGGGCAGAGATATTCACTGATCCAGCTCTGTCCCTCAGAAGCTGAGAGACTCCAGTCCCTGCAGTCCTGTGACTCCCCTGCACTTCCTGAGGCCTATGCCTCCCGAATGGTCCCGCCTGATTCCTGGGGCTCACATTAAGACTTTTAACATGTGTACAAATGCTCGGGTTTCTATGGAATTTATCTGTCTCAGTGAATATTCCATAAGATTTAGGAAAATTAAATCTATTCTTATATGCCTCACATAAGATTGTCCTGATATTTTCAACTTTTTTCATTAAAAATATTCTATGCACATGATTTTAAATTCATTATTTCAAGTGATTGTAAAATGATTCAAGTCCATATAGATAATTGAGATTCACAGTGAGGAGAAAAAATATTAATGGGTGATACTTGCAACAATTTTGTTTCAACTTATCTGTTCCTTTGTTGACTTGTATATATATCACAAAATATGTGATATATTTAATGAAATATGTACTAACATCCATTACTTTTATGATATTTGGGTTTTTTGGAAAAATGTTGCTTCACTTCTATGTTATAAACTTTTGCTATAATCCTTGGATTAGTGCTATTTTATGCATTATGCATGTATGTTTGTGCAACTCCGAAATGACACATAACAATTTACTTTATTACTTTCAGCATTGTCTTGTGAACACAGCAAGAAGCTATTCTCCAAGGTGTTTATACAAAATTATATTCAGAAAGAAATAACACAAAGATTTGGACTTGATTTTCTTGTCGACCTATATAGAATGAGGTTCTGTGAATATAGAGGTGGCAGTGAGGAGCATGAAATATATGATTATGAAAATGACCTGCTGGCAAAATACATCTGTTTCATTTCTGAGAAGAATAAAGAAGTTCTAACTATTCCTGAGAGAACTCAGACTGGATCACTCCCATTTTTACAGTTGGAAGCTACTCTAGCAGAAGTTTTACAAGTTTTGAAATGCAACTCTGTCCTACAGAGAAATACAATACCATTAAAGAGTGACATTTGTGTGAATAAACAAACTTCCCTGAAGCATTTATCAAGTTGTATGGGATTACGCAGTACTTCAATACTTTATAAACAAAGAAAATTTTGGAGAAGAGAAAAAATTACTGAATATCATCAATGTGAAAGATATTTCTCTAAAAACTTATTACAGCTCCCTCAACAATTAAATCTACTTTGTGACAAGTTCTACCATTTAGATAAACATAAGGAAATGTCGATGTATGCAGTGAAACTTGGACCATATCACGTGGGAGATACTTGTGGGAACCCCAACAGATTAAGTGATACTAACACAGGCTATGTTAAAAACCCTGTTCTGAAGGATGACCAGAACGATCAACATGGAGGGATTTTATACCAAGGTAATATTGTATTATATGATTCTCATCATGAAACAATTGTAAGTGAAAATGAGATAAGTAAATGTATTCCAGAAAATTATTATAATCATGAAAGTAGACAGGCTATGTCTAATCACTGTTCTCAGTCATCTTTGCAACAGCAGGACCATACTACAGAGGAACTTTACACAAGTGACTGGAAAGATGACCTTTTAAATGAATCCTTAATTCTTCAGGTTTATAATAGAATGTGGACTAAAGGAGATGTCAATAGATACACATGTGATACATACAGGAATGCCTTAATTGAATCATTATACTTAGAGAAAAATAACATAAAATGTATGAAAAAACAAATTTTCCAGGCTCCAGGATATGATAAGTCATTGAATTTCAATTCCAATATCATTCAACATGATTCAAGTCATAATGGAGAGGGATGTCAGAAAGCCAAAGTACATATGTATCATTTTTTGAATGTAACAAATGTCTTGGGACATTCAACTTTATTAGTTGAAGAAAAACAGGCAAAACAGAAAACACCAGAAAAATGTTCCAGTAAACCCTCAGGCATTATAGTATTTCAAACTAGAGGAAAATCATGGAAATGTATGCAATGTGGCAAGTCCTGTGCTCAGTCCTCAGCTCTTCAAAACTCTCACAGAATCTGTTCTGCAAAGAAGCCTTATATTTGTGAGGAATGTTGGAAATCATGTACTTGGTCCTCAAAACTTCAAGCTCACAAGAAAATACACACTACACAGGAACGTTATAAACCTAATAAGTGTGGGAAATCATTTACCCAGTCAATAAATCTAGCTCACCAAAGATTCCATACAGGAGACAAACCTTACAAATGTAATGAATGTGGGAAATCGTTTACCCATTACTCAAGTCTTAAAGTTCACCACAGAATCCATACAGAAGACAAACCTTACAAATGTAATGAATGTGGTAAATATTTTACCCGGTCTTCACATCTTCAAGTTCATCAGAGAATCCACACAGGAGACAAACCTTACAAATGTAATGAATGTGGGAAATCATTTAACTCTTACTCAAACCTTAAAGTTCACCACAGAATCCATACAGAAGACAAACCTTACAAATGTAATGAATGTGGGAAATATTTTACCCAATCTTCAAATCTTCAAGTGCATCAGAGAATCCACATAGGAGACAAACCTTACAAATGTAATGAATGTGGGAAATATTTTACCCAGTCTTCACATCTTCAAGTTCATCAGAGAATCCACACAGGAGACAAACCTTACAAATGTAATGAATGTGGGAAATCATTTAACTCTTACTCAAATCTTAAAGTTCACCACAGAATCCATACAAAAGACAAACCTTACAAATGTAATGAATGTGGGAAATATTTTACCCGATCTTCAAATCTTCAAGTGCATCAGAGAATCCACACAGGAGACAAACCTTACAAATGTAATGAATGTGGGAAATCATTTAACTCTTATTCAAATCTTAAAGTTCATCACAGAATCCACACAGGAGACAAACCTTACAAATGTAATGAATGTGGAAAATCATTTACCTGTTACTCAAGTCTTAAAGTTCACCACAGAATCCATACAGGAGACAAATTTTACAAATGTAATAAGTGTGGGAAAAGCTTTATACAGTACTCAGATCTTAAAAATCACTACAGAATCCACACAGGAGACAAATCTTACAAGTGTAATGAATGTGGGAAATATTTTGCCTGGTCTTCAAGTCTTAAAGTTCATCAAAGACTTCATAGTGTAGACAAAACATTTCAAAATAATTAGAGTGGAAATAATTTACACAGTCCTGAAAACTTCAAGCTCACCACAGAATACACACTGAATGTGAACTGTATAAATCTAATAATTGTGGAAAATCATTTACTGAGTCATCAGATCTTCTAGCTCACCACAGAATCCATACAGTAGACAGAGCTGTTAATGTCATGAATGTGGGAAAAGCTTTATACAGTCTTCACATCTTAAAAATCACTACAGAATCCACAAAGGATAGAAACCTTACAAGTGTAAGAAATGTAGAATGCCTTTTACCTGATCCTATCTCTTCAAGTTCATCGAAGAATCCATACTGGAAAACAACCTTATATGTGTAAATGAATGTAGAAAATCTTTTTCCTGCTCCTCAAATCTTCATTCTCACCACAGAATCCATACAGACAAACTTAACAGTTGTAGTATGTATGGAATTGATTTCCCAACACCTCAGCTCTCCAACCATATCACAGAAACCATTCTGGGGACAAACCTTTCAAATATGGTGACTATAACAATCCTTTACCCTATGCCCTTAACTTTATAAATGTAATGAATGTGGAAAATACATTTCCCAGTCCTGAAATCTTCAAGGTGACCACAGAATCCATACTGCAAACAAACATTACCAATGTAAATAATGTATGAAGTCCTTCACACAGAAATCATATTTTGACACCTGATATAGCATGCATACTAGAGACAAACTGTACAAATGTTAAGAATATGACAAATCATTTAGCACAAACTCAAACCTGAGAACAAATAGATGATCTCTGCAACAGACTACATTAAAAAGTAATTATTGTCCTAGTATTAATACAGAAACCTGTTATTTACAATGGAAAAATATTATTATGAATTTAAATAATATTGACACCTTACTCATTATCAGAGAACTCCCAGAGGAAGCCCTGTACTTTATTAGGAATTGGAAACATTTCACACAGAAACACAGCTTATATTCATATAAAGTAGTTATTTAGAAAACAAAATACTAAAAAAATCCTTCACCCAGTATAATCAGACATTATTAATTGATAATGGCATAGAATTCAGGTTCAAACAAAATTAGAGAAGTAGTATTTTCAAATATAAGGGTTTAGTCCACAATAATATTAATAACTATCTTTATACAAACCTGCTGCATAATGTTCTGTATAGTTTAGTAGGCTATAATATTGAGCTTTGTGAGACATATTCTATATGAAGATTGTTTTGTTATTAGTATTTGAGCTTTCTAAAGAATATACATTATAGGAAATTTTTAATCTCAAAATAATCCCCTTTTTGTCAGGATTATCAATAAATTTATTACAACTGTTTTCCTATTACTCCTGCCTTGGGGTGATTAGTATCCACTTCTGTGGGATGGTATCATTATTATATTCCATTCATTCCTGATTGATAATGCCAACAGAAACATCTCATAAAAGATACATTTGATTGCTTTGGGCAAAGGCCAAGAAAACAATTAGGCAAAGTATATATACTGAATAGAGGATAATCTGAGGTTTTCTCATTGTGTGTGTGTTTTACAGATAATGTCACTCCCATTTGAAGGAACATAGCTTGACATATATTGAAAAATACCACATAGCATTGTGGGTCCAGAAGGTTGAAGATTTAAGATGATAAATGTTCCTCTAGTCCAAATGTTATTATTCATCATGTATTGTGAATATTGTCCACCATAAAGTTTTCCTGCACAGAATTTTTGTCCAAAATATTCCTCCAACTCTGCCTAGTGTACCTCCTGAGATGAGCCAAAGCTGCCTTCTCCCTACCTGTATATAATAATGCGGCCCCTCTTCTTGTTTGTGGGTATTACCTGAATTCCTTGTTAAACTGTATGGAATAAACTTACTGAGCTTTCTGTGCACAGTGGTTCACCAGGATCACATCTAAGCCTAGGTTTTCAACAGATCCCATTATTTGTTGTTTTCTACATTTAAATATTCCCTTGATGCAGCAGCCAGGACCATTGATTGGAACCTGCTCGAAATCACAATTTTAGGAAAAGTCCATTAAACTATAGTGAAATTTATTTCTTCAATGAATTTTATTAAATGGAAGTGCATTGTATTTAATGTTATGAAATCTCTATCTGTGGCAAAAAAGAAAAACAACAAAAACAAAACCGTATCTATACAATTAAATCTCTCAAATTTCATTAACCACTGCGAAAGAGAGTGAAATACAAAACATGATCCTATATAACTGGGACAGAATGAATGTTGTCTTGAGCAACTTTTTCAGGCAAAATGTAAACCAAAAATAAAGGGCATAATTTTACCTAGATGTCTTTACTTAGCATTACTGAGATATTGTGATGTATTGACTTATAACATGTAGAGTATATTATGTATGCATTATTAATTGCTGTGTAATATTATAATCCCACATGTAGTATTACCTTAAATGTATACTTTTTATCATTTTATAGAATAAATCTTGTTGGCTTTACATTTAACTTCAAATATATTATAATAAAAATGCCATTTAAAAAGATGACCTCGGTGCACTCCATGATGCACATATTCCTATCTTGTAAGGAAATGCAAACCTAAACCACTCAAATTCACGTGACAAGTGTGGTGAACTCAAGTACCAAAAGAAAATTATTGACAAAAAATAACCATTAAATATCAAAGGTTGATTTTGGACCTAGTTTTCCAATATTGCAATCAGCAATGGTGAGAGCTTGTTAACAAAGAGAGGATGTGTTGCACATATCAAAGAAACAATATAATTAAATTTATACATTGAATTCCCAATCTGATTAGATCCAAAGCCTTAATAAAATGGGTAAGTCCTTCTTTTACTTATTTCAGATGGCAATATATTCAGTACCTGTGTACCTGTTAGAAACTCAGGATTTCAAGCAAGCAATACAAGGATATTTAGGGTGTTTGCATTTCATATTTATTGTGAATAGAGCAATGATTAACAAGGTTGAGCAAGATTTTATGGAGTAGGTTAGTGAGTCCTTTGTCCTGGGCCATAGGGTACATTTACACACTGATTTCTATAGTTGCTGTACTAGTTTACGAACTTCAAAACATGAGTGAAGTTTCCTATTTCCCTGTTGAATTTCTTCTCAATTGCATTGATTATCTTTGCCATCTAACTGTGCCAAGATGATACCCAAAGTTATTTGAGATCCTAGGGTCATCTTTTTAATGGGTTATTTTTATTAAAATTTTACTCATTTCTTTATAACTTCTACATATTTAATTATCTGTTAAAAATAGAGCTGCAAAGATCCTCTCCCAATCTGTGGGATTTCTTCTTCATTACTCAGTCTGGCATGGCCAATTAAAGGGACAATGTGACATGGTTCTTGACCCTGGAACAGAGCCAGCAGGGCATGGACCTCTAGTAGTGTTGATGGTTGCTGTGGGAGTAAGGCTTGTTTGTATAATCATGTGCCTATTTTCATGTTTCTCCTTTGAGGAACTCTCTGCCAAGGTTAATGATTCCATGATAATTAAAGACAGTGCAAGTGATGGAGGTGAGGGTGTAGATAATGTCTCAATAAAATGGTAAAAGCTGAGACTTTTTGAAGAGCCCTCAAGGCTATGAGAAAGAACTCTGGAAACATGAGCTCTAAAAATATAATTTCTCAATTATTCAAAATATAAGTGTGCAATATGAGTTGTATAGGGAACATTGCCGAACTAAAAGAACAGAGGAATCTGCACTGTGAGCCAGCGTGTCTGGTAGATACAAAACCAAGTACATTTCTGAGTTCAAAGTCAGCCAGAGACAAAGCTAGGTTAGACGCAGATGTGATAGAATGGCAATCTCATAGTGAGATCCCACCAAGCAAGCTTATTGTGCATATTTAAGAAAGACAGGCAGATCTCTGAATATATTTGCAATGTTAAAAAAATATACTTGCTAGCTCTATCTAAGAATCATGGGACTAGGTTCTTGGAACCTGATTCCTGTCAAAATCATAAGGGAACCTGGAATAATAACTTAAGGGATGTGTAAATAAAAACTGGGATTTTGATCTACAAGAGAGGGGCTATCCAGAGAGTTTGGAATTACAAAGAGAGCTGTCTGGAGAGATAGCTGTCTGGAAGGCTGCCTTGAGCAGAACATAGGTCATCAGCCTGTAACTCACAATTTAACTTCAAGTTATTCTTTCATCACTCCCAGAAGCCCCTTCTTCACGTCTGCTCTACAGGCTGAGGCTGGTCCTTGGCACGTGACACAATATTTTTTCCTTTAGTGTTGCTAAAGCCTTTTAGTTATATAAATGCCAACTTGTCAATTATTGTCCTTAATTCTTGGAATAAATAGAATCTATTCAGAAAATTCTTTCAAATAGATTGATAGATGACAGATATCTAGATGATATATAGATATATAATGGATATATTTGTATATAGAAAGATTCTTAGATAGGTAAGTATATATGTATATACACATATATATCAAAATATCCATTTACATTTATACATATGTAATATATTAATCTATTTTCTGAATAGGATTCACTTTTGTACACAAGTTATGGTCAACAATTGATAACTTGGAGATATATATATATGTAGTCACCCTGAACAAACTTTTGTGATCTTGCAAAATATGACACATGTCATTTTTTCATTTACTGAATTTATTAGCCAGCAGCCATTTAAATTTTATTTCCCCTGAAATCTAAAAAAAGCAGAAAGCAGAAAAAGTTCAGATCTCGAAATTGCTACTCACGTTTTTATTATTTTGCTTTCAAAAATCCTTATTCAATTATGAATCTTTAAAGCTACAATAATGATTGATCTAGCAAGATAGTACATTGGTACAATAGTAGTCAAAAGGTTTGAAAATATACAATAGCATTCAGATTGGATTTAAAGCCCGATGTAAAGAGAGGAATTCATGCCTAGCCCTTTATTCTTGACCAAAAATATCCATGGCTGGTGAAAACATAAAGCCTAGAGCAGAACCCATTACTATTATATTTCCAAATGGACATAGTACCAAATTGTCTTATAAATATTTACCATTGTACTCATAGTTTAGTGAAGCTCTTAACCATTAACAAAGAAACTACATCCTTCCCACCCCCACATTGACAGAAGTTGATACAGAGACATTTGCCATTGTGTAGAGAAAAAGTGATTCTGAAAATATCAAGCCAGTCAAAGTTTTTGCACAGAAAGATGAGAGGATCATGAAAACTTTCATTTAGCTGACGAGCTATTGACAGTTGATGTCTGTTAGTTAAGAGTCAGTTTTCTTCTGGTCTGTTACTTCTGGTAGGTTGCTAATTATGCACTGGGTATCACTACACCTATGCACATGTGAGCATCAATAGATTCCGTGGGAATAAAAAAGAAGAGGACAGGAAGTTGGAGGGAGTTTTTGGATGGATATAACTGAAGCACACTGAACATGTTTTGAAAAAATCCTGAAAGAATCTATTTATATTTTTAATTAATATGGAAATAAATAAAGCATCAAGAACAAAATTACAGGTCTAATTGGTTGTCTGTATATAGAAGATTGCAAATAGATCCATATTTATCATCCTGCAGGGAACCCAAGTCCTAGTGTAAAGACCTCAGTGTAAAATGAGATATACTAAATCTAAGTGAAGACAATGTAGGAAATAGCCTTGAACTCTTTAGTACATGAGACAACTCCCTTAACAGAACACCAATGTCTCAGGCTCTAACATTAACAAATGATAAATGGGACCTTATAAAACTGAAAATCTTCTGTTAGGCAAAAGATACTGTCAACAGGATAAAATGGCAGCATATGTATTGGGAAGTCATCTTCACCAACCCTATATCTGACTGAAGGCTAATATCCAAAATTTATGAAGTAGTTAGATACCAACAACCCCAAGAACCCAATTTATAAATGAGGTACAGAGCTAAATAGAGAATTCTCAACAGAGTCATTTCAAATACATCCCCAAAACCACTCAAATACATTAGGTTTGCTGAGCCATCATTTTTTAAAATCAAGTCTTATACTGATAACTTAATTTATCTGTCCTATTTTGTGCTGTTTTGAGAAACCTCCATCTGAAAATCTACTTTGTTACAAAAACACCTATTTTCAATGTCTCCAGACAAAAAACCTTATACTTAATTTATGTTTGCACCTATATGTGCAACTTAACAGGGAAGGCCTGTTTATAAAACGAGAGGAAGCTATTAAATGTTTTTAGAAATGTGATGCCTTTATCTTCTGCGGGACATGTAGAGTATGCTTTTTGATCTAGTAAATATTTTTAAGAGGTAGAGATACATTGTGTTAGTTAATCAACTCATAATCAAAATCTCTTAAATTCTTGTGTTTTACATACCTATCAGAAGTTTTCCAGCTTCTTTTAATTATGGTTTTCCCCTTCTCTTCCCACTCTCTTGAAAAAAAGAAAAAATGGGATCTAGTAATGAACTGAGCAGAAATGTTTTATAGGCCTTTTGATCTATACAGCTTAATAATTGGACACTTGATCATTTGTTTTATTATATAATTGATAAATGGTGATGTGTATTGATGTTAGTTCAACCACATATTTATACTGTATGGGAATGTGTGCTTATAGTATTCTGGGAGAAATAGTTTGTAAAAGTTCACAGCTTGTAATGATTAATGTGAGAGATTCAACATCTAAATAAATGATAAAATACTGAAAAATTCAAAGGCCTTAGTCGACACAGAAATGCAAATCAAAACAATGCTGAGATTGCATCTTATACCAATCAGTATGGCTAAGATCAAAAACTCAAATGATAGCGTATTAGAATATGATAATGAGGATTTGGAGCATGGGGAACAATCCTCCACTGCCGTTGGCATTCCAAACTTGTGCATCTACTGTGGAGATCACTTTGTCGTTTCAAAGAAAACTTGGAATAGTTCTACATGAAGGCCCAGCTATATCTCTCCTGAGCATATACCAAAAAGATGTCCTACTATACCACTGGGACACCTGCTCACCTACGTTCATAGTAGCTTTAGTCATAATCATTAGAAACTGGAAATAACCTACATGTTCCTCAACTGAAGAAGGGATAAGGAAAATATGGAACATCTACATAATAGAATACTATTCAACTATGAAAATCAAGACATCATACATTTTTCAGGCAAATAGATGTAATTTGAAGTTATCATCCTGAGTGAATTGTCCAAGACCCACAAAAACATGCATGGTGTGTACACACTGATAACTGGATATTAGCCATGAAATCCAGGCTAACCATGCTCCACTCTGCAGACCCACAGAAGCTAAACCAGAAGGAAGATTCAAGCAAGAACGTTTGAATCTCACTTAGAAGGGGGAAGAAGGTAGCTATAGGAGGGAGATAGAGGGAGTGAACTAGATGAGAGAGGGGATGGGGAGTGAGATGAGGGAGGATTTGGGATCAGGTGTGAGGAGAGACAAGTGATATGGTCAGATGGCCATGAGAATGAATAGAAACCTGCAAATGGCAGGAGTAGGAGGTGGAAGTCATTTTAATGATGTCCCAAAGACATTGGAATAGGGAAAGTAACCAAGAATCCATTGAAGTCTTCTTAGATGTGACACAGCATTGGGGATATGGAACCTGAAGATATGGCCACCTCCTGTTGCCAGGTTGGAATGCTTCTGGAGCGATGGGGACACCAATACATCCACAAAATTTTCAACACCAAATTTATTCAAGAGTAAGGCAGAGAGCAGATTGAGCGAATGGCCAAGTGTCTTAGTCAGGGTTTCTATTCCTGCACAAACATCATGACCAAGAAGCAAGTTGGGGAGGAAAGGGTTTATTCAACTTATACTTCCACATGGCTGTTGATCACCAGAGGAAGTCAGGACTGGAACTCAAGCAGGTCAGGAAGCAGGAGCTGATGCAGAGGCAATGGAGAGATGTTTCTTACTGGCTTGCTTCTCCTGGCTTGCTCAGCCTGCTCTCTTATAGAACCCAAGACTTCCAGCCCAAGGATGGCACCACCCACAAGGGGCCCTACCCCCTTGATCACTAATTGAGAAAATGTCCCACAGCTGGATCTCATGGAGGCACTTCCCCAACTGAAGCTCCCTTCTCTGTGATAACTCCAGCCTGTGTCAAGATGACACACAAAACCAGCCAGTACACCAAGCAAAAACTATTAATGGAACTCTGTTAATCTTGATAAAAGGAGTCTAGTAAGGTATCCTCTGAGAGGCTCCCCCATACACCTGACTCAGACTGATGCAGAGACCCACAGCCGAACAGTTGGAGCTTGGGGACTCTTATGAAAGAGTTGAGGAAAGGCTTGAGGGCCCTGAATGGGATAGGAACGTCACAGGAAGATCAAGAGAGTTGCCTGACCTGGACCCTTGGGGCTCTCATAGACCAACCAAACAGCATGCATGGACTGTAGCTAGGCCCCCTGCACATACGTAGCAAATGTGCAGCTCAGTCTTCATATAGGTCCTGAACAACTGGTATAAGATATCCCAAAATCTGTTGACTGTCTGTGGCATATGCTCTTCTACCTGGGCTTCCATGTCTGTCCCCAGTGGGAGAAGATGAGCCTAACCTGGCAGAGACTTTATGTGCCAGGGTGGAGGGATACCTGGGGAGTTGCTCTGCCCTCTCATAGTAGAAGAAGATAGCAGATGGGGGG
>JADRCD010119748.1:0-23884 GCA_019843815.1 Montemys delectorum
CTATCTATCTATCTATCTATCTATCTATCTATCTATCATCCATCAATCTATCATCTATTTACTGATAGGCCATAGATATCTATCAGCCAAATTGCTTGAAAGCTGCCATGTGATTTAACCATCTTAACATTACCACATTGTATGAAGCAATTCAACTCTGATCCTATAGTCAGTCACAGGCTGAATTCATCTCTTGGTTTTCTGGTCATTTTATTTCTAATAAAATATGGATTCAGATGTTATTTAAATATGGATAATTGCAAAATTATTTTTAACATGATTTAAGATGACATGATCCATAATGGGATGTAACCAACACATGGCTAGTTGTCATCTTTGGTAAGGGCCAGAGAAGGTGGAGCCATAGCTTTACTGACATCTTGGTTAAGGATAGTCACATGACTGACAGCCATCTTTGCTGTAGAGAGTCATAGCTTCACCATCATCTTGCTTACGGGCAGCAACATGTGACCTGAGCAGTTCAGGAAAGCAGGTCTCCAAAAGACACTTTTGATTTGAAATTAAAAAAATTCCAGTTTCTTTATAGATGATGTTTATAGATAGAAAAGTTTATTTTGATAATAGAAGTACTTCAACTCAAAATCATGATTTTTTAAGGCCCAAACCTAACAGACTTTTGTCGCAAAAGGTACAATAATTAAGAAACATACATTAATAGCCAGTAATTTTATGAGTAATCATACCCTTTAATATGTTCAGAAAAATATTTAAGTTGTGCTAAGAAATACAGTTTATTACAAATTAAACTTCATTTATCCTCCTGTTTTATGTTTATAAGGTACAATTTTGTTAACTGAATAACTACAGACAGACAATGATTGTTTAATCAACACATGCTAGGTAGGTACTAGCCCTCATACCTGACAGAGATGTGCTGAATATGGCATTTAAAATATTTAAACTAATTATGACAGGGACTCCCAAATCCTAACAGTGACCCACAAGGTCTTTAAGAATAAGAGCACTGTGATAAAGGATACCACCTGAATTGTGGAATGCTAACTCCTGCACATAAATGCTACAATGTTTTACCTGCTGCCAGGACCTGGTTTGAATTGTGGGCAAACAGTGGACACAGAATAATTGATTCACATTGTTTAAGACAATGTGAGTTCAGTCTCTCCCATGTTCCTCCCCGACAGAAAAAGCTTCTCATCTTCTGGGCCTGATGGCCAGATTGCTTCTGTCCAAGCTGTGATGGACACCCACCTTAGGAATCTGGGAGAACTGTTTAGGTAGCAGATTATAGACTAACATCTGTCATTTTAATTAATATATGATATCTAGATTATAATTTATCATTTTCAGGCCTCTGGTCAAATTGACCAAGTTAACCGTAGAGTAACTGCTAGACAATTGGTTACTAGCTCCTTACCTCAAGGTAATCCACCACTGTGTTAGTTCATTACTTACATGTAAATAAGGCCTACCTTATCTCTATCCTTCACAAAAAGCAAAGGACGAAAATGAAGGTAAATCATCTCAGATCATCTTTTAAAGTAATATACAAAATAATTTCAAGGAAACATTGAGCTGTTTGATTGCACACATAAGAATCGAGAGCATTTGTAGGTCTAAAACAAACAGATGTACACACTTTATAAACCATATGCAGACATTAATTATGCTCAATTAACTATTTTTATTCAAATCAATTATGACAAGTTTTTATACTGTTGATTCATAAATACCATTTATAATTCTAAATTATGCAAATTGCAATGTATATGAAAGGCATATGCTTGAAATTAAGAAACAACAACCAATCAAAACACTTAAGGAAACATGGTCAACATTGCTGGCAATTAAAGGAGCAGGAACTAAGGCATCAATGAGATGATGTGGCTTTCATGAATCTCACTAGGAATAAATCAGTTCGCACAGAATACAGTGACATCACTGAGCTCCTATAATTGTATTTCAGTAAACATTTACTTTTTAAAAGTGGCAATTTGGTGCTGCTTGTCTGTTGGCCCGTATGTCTCTGCTGCTGATGCCTGGGTCTTTCTGCTGCTGATGCCTGGTGCTCTGTGACACGTTAGTTAGAAGGAGGCAATGCATAGTTATGAGATATTTTATTATAGGAAAGAGAAAATAGGCAGATCATGACTGTGAAGAGAGAGAAAGAGAAAAGAGAAGGAGAGGAGAGGAAGAGAGAGGGTAAGAAAAAGAGAGCAAGAGAGGAAGAGAACAAGAGAGCAAGAAAGCAGGAGTGGAACCAAGAGCAAGAGAAGATAGCAATAGAGGAAGAAGGCAAGAGAGAGAACAAAGAGCAAGAGAGAGAGGAGGGGGCAAACTGCTCCTTATATTGTGAGCTGGAGCTATCTGTCTGTGGGGTGGGGCTTTCGTGGCTGTGGTTAGATTACTCGGGCTACCAGCTAGAAACCTGGGAACTTGGGGCATTGTCTATGTGACAGAGCACACATCTCTTGTGGGCGGGCTGTGTGGAGTTGTGACTGAAACAGGAGCCAGGGTCCCAGGTTCATGGCCGAACATGTTCCACTCCTTGCAGGCAGAAATTATCTCCCACTGGGGCTTCGGGGTTCCAGACCTAAACTCGACCAGGCCCAGCCTGCCTTAACAGACCACTGCCCTACACTTGTCCATGCACACATCAGCTCTTGCTGTGTTTCTAATCTGCTGATATGGGGATGTTTATGAAATTAATATATGATAAAAGTTAATAGAAATGGAAAAATGAGACATTTCTGTGCTATTCATGAAAACTGTACCACCTCAAATTAAAATAACAGAGAAAAACACAGCAACCATGTGTCATTTCAAAAGCATTCAGTGTTTGTCTCAATTATTTATTTGTTGCATTTAAGTTGAGCTGTTCAATTCAGTCTTTTCTTATAAAGGACATTATTGAAAAAATATGTTAATAAGACTGCCTTAAAATGACAAAATAATCATGAATTTCATGATTTCTGTTTGTCTTTCTGTCTCTTTATATAAAGAGAAAATCTCAGTATGTATCTCAGGCTGGCATTGTGTACATGGCAGATTTCTCTGTCTCAGTCTTTCAGTGCTACAATTAGAACTGTGTACCACTGTGTCCACATACGAATTTTATACTTTTTTGGAAACTGTAATGATGTATTGCTTTATTACTTAAATCCTCTTCATTTAATATTGGTTGAGGGAAAGTATTATTAAATAAGTACATATTGAAAATTTCTAAGTCTCTTATTAAATAAAAAGTAGCAAACAGGTTTGTCTTACAGGCTTCATATTAAACGAATGCTCTTAATAGCCTGTGCCTCATGGTGAAGAATTGAATAAGAAAGGTTTCTGTTAGGTCTGAGCATGTGAATACTTCCGAGAAAATGTTTGAAGGTCTAGGAAATTGATTAAAGTTGGTAATGTGAGTGATGAAGGTTAGAGGACATGAAAAAATGATTTCAGATGGAAGACATTCTAAAGTATACGAATGCAGGCTGTAGAGGGATAAAAAATGATTCAAGACACATAAAACATGGGGAGAGATGTTTCATATCCCCTCATGCTATTGTTATATGATTTAAAATTTTGAGAATTTTAATATTGATCAATGGAGTTCTGATAAACTAGTGGAGTACTGGCTGCTTACAATTCAGTCACAAGCTCAAGTCATTAAATTCCATTTGGCTGTCTTCTAAATATAGACTTAAAGGTACTTTTCATCATACTAAAAGCATCTCTACTTAATTTGTATATTCAAACCTCTGCACTGAGAAAAGAATGTCCCATGCTTTCAACCCAAATCTATAGATTTTATTAAGTCTCAAAGGCATGAGTCTACTCGTGTTGTCTTACATACATCTACTAACTGCTTCACATAAACTTCAGAAAATGAAAACTTCATAAGAGTTGAATCCACATTCTAAGGATCACATAGACTCCAGGTAAGTGTATCTGTCTATTCATGAAGATAGGCTTTCCCCCTTGGTTTGGGATTCTTTACCTTCACCAATTACTAGACAATTTTAACTTGTGTCTATATTCTGTCTATATTTGTCTCAACAGATTTTTACCTGGTTGAAAGGTTCCATGCAGAGATCACCTAAGGATTGCAAGCTTCTGAGATCTGGATTTGCTGAAAGCTGGTATAAACCAGTTTAGCCTATGTGATTTCTCTCTTATTCCAGCTGGATCAGCTAATCAGAAACTTCTGATAAATGTCCCATTGGCAAGCCTTAGACTAGTATTTCAGTCTTCTTAGGTCCCAATGACAACTGTCCTAATTTCAGTCAGAGCAGTTACAAAAGAGATTATGCCATCATCCATTGTCCCACCTAATAGTTTGAAATGCTAAGTCAGGGTTGGACTGGACCCATGCTGAAAAGGATCAAACTTGAATTGACCACTCTCATATAAAGGCTGTTCCTGACAGAAGATCAGATGACCTGGACACCAGATAGAAAGCCTCTCAATACCCCAAAGACCTGTTAGGTAGAGATAAGACTCAAAGCCCAATGTTGCATTGGTGCCTCTCTTTCTTAGCCCCACTAATCCTAACATCTCCTTGTTGGTTCCCTCTAGTCTCAGCCATGGGGTGATGGCCAGACCATTACTCTCTATACCTTGCCCTGACTTGTAGGCCATGACTTTTTAACACCTTCCTCTGGTTTGTCTATGTCTGCATTTTGGCAGTAAAACTTTGGTATAAAACCAAATTATGGTCCTTAGGAATTTATATTCTCTCCAATCCCTACAGTGGGCAATGACTCAGACCTTAAGAAACTGACAAATCAAGGACTTGAACCAGTTACAACTCAAAGGGGGGAATAAGAGGGTCTAAGTCACTTCATTTTGAAATAGTCAGACATGTTAGGCCTTACACTTCAATTTCCCAGAATGGCAACCTAAGCTGCAGAAAAAGGGCAGCCAGTCAGCAAATGCCCTGACATCTGGCCAGGGGATTACAACAGGAAGAAAAAGTTCCCATAAGGTAACCCTCTCTTCTTTGAGGTATGAACCAATCAGAAGTGTACAAATATCCCATACATAAAGCTCAACCAATCAGAATGAAAGTGACCTAAACACAACTAGAAAACCCATAACTGGCATTAAAAGGGGCCTGTGAGCTTCCCTCATGGTCACTGTGATTTTGCTTGGATGGTTGATCCCCACATGGTGGCTGTTTCTGTAGAATAAATGCTCTTATTCTTTGCAAACTATTTGAGTCTGGAATCCTCTTTCAGTGATTCATAGACACACACCCAATTTTGCCTTCCATTAAAACAAAACCAACAACTTCAAATCCGTTTTGTGTTGTCCAAGTAGAGCATGTGTCCTTGAGATTTGTTGACCTACCAGGACTGCAACCTTAAAGAAAACTGACTAGAAGTCTCCATCAACTTCAAATCCAATGCCTCCTCAGCTAGGGTGCCATCACCGGTTTACTACTTGCATGCTGGAATTTCATATGATCCCTTTTAGACTTACAGCTGGTGTGATTTCATGCATACTGCTCTTCTGTGGTGTCTAGAAAACTATTTTATTATCCATCACTTCTGGCAGTTGTGATATGTTTATATACATATCTCAATGGCCCCGAGCCTTGTGGGAAGGTATGATGTAGACATTCCATTGGGGCTCAATGTTCCCACTCCTTGCTCTCTGATTCTCTAAAAGTTGATTTATAGGTGTGTGTGTATGTGTGCGTGCGTTAATTGTGACCCACAAATAACAACTTTTGCTGCGAATTGAAAAAAGAGAAATTAGGAGTTAAAAGATGCCCTAATCTTGGGTCATTTAGTTTTATGTCCACTTTTTTTTTTTATTAGATGTTTTCTTTATTTACAATATCTCCTTTCCCAGGTTCCCCTCCAAAAGAAAAAATAAAAATAAAATAAAATAAAATAAAAAAAAACAAAAACAATCCCCTGTTCTCTCCCCCTCCCCCTGCTAACCACCCCACTGTCTCCCACTTCCTGGCCCTGGCATTCCTCTACACTGGGGCATAGAACCTTCATAGGGCCAAGGTCCTCTCCTCCCATTGATGACCGACTTGGCCATCCTCTGCTACACATGCTGCTGGAGCCATGAGTCCCCCCCCCCCATGTGTCCTCTTTGGTTGAAGTTTGACTCTGAGGATACATACTAGTTAGTTCTATGTCCACTTAACAAAATAATAAGAGGTTTTCCCATAGTACCTACGACCTATGTAACCACTGGTTCTTGCTGTTGTTAATAGTGCAAGGCATGAGTTCAATCTGTGAAGCAAGTCTTAAACGCAACCAAAAAGTTATTGGTCACTTGAGGAGCTTTTGTGCCCCGATTGCACCAGTGGTCAGTAATTATCAAATCTTTCAGGGAATGCAGTTTGGTGAGACTAATGCTTAACTTTATCCTCTGATAGCTTACCTCACAACCTCCAACACTATGAGAACTAGCTAGTATATATGAGAAATTCTGAGATTCATCAGAAAGGGGAGGGCTATATCAGCAATTGAACTACCATAATTTGTGGGGTATTTCTTTTAAGAATCTGGACCTATCCCATATACAATCACCAAGCTGAGACACTATTGTGGATGCAAACAGTGCTGGCTGACAGGAGCCTGATATAGCTGTCTCCTGAGAGGCTCTACCAGTGCCTGAAAAATACAGAAGTGGATGCTCACAGTCATCTATTGGATTGAGCACAGGGTCCCCAATGAAGGTGCCAGAGAAAGGACCCAAGGAGCTGAAGGGGTTTGCAGCCCCATAGGAGGAACAACAAAATGAACTAACCAGTATCCCCACAACTCCTAGGGACTAAACCACCAACCAAAGAGTACACATGGTGGGACTCATGGCTCCAGCTGCATAAGTAGCAGAGAATGGCCTATTCCGTCATCAATGGGAGGAGAGACTGTTGGTCCTGTGAAGGTTCTATGCCCCAGTGTAAGGAAATGCCAGGACTGGGAAGCAGGAGAGGGTGGGTTGGTGAGCAGGGGGAGGTGGGAGAGAATAGGGGTTTTTTTTTTAGAGGGGAAGCCAGGAAAAGGGAGAACATTTGAAAGGAAATAAAGAAAATATCTAATTAAAAAATAATCTGGTTTAGCTTTGCCTCTGTCATGAGAAAAGATCCTCTTATGTATATCACATACATTTATAAATACAATATTATTAGTGAACAGTCTTTGTATATTTCCTTACATACTCATTAATAGATACTTTAGACAGAAAGCATTTTAACTAAATTCTGCAAAGAGACACTATTTTACCCACTATATAATAGTCTACTCTTTGTGAAAATTATGTCATATGAATTTATTATCAAAACCTCTTCTAAACTGAAAAAATAAATACAAGATGGCCATGTAAGCACTATAAATTGAGGAATAAATGAAACATTACACAAAATTGGTTCTTGGATCTCATGTGGCCAGAAATTTTTCAAGTCCTGGGAGAGCTAAGAATTAGTCTCACAGATTCATGATGTCTCAGGGAATCCTCTTTAAATTCCAGATGTAATGAGGAGGCAATTTTGGATCCTTTGTTATGTTTTGCTCAGCAGCCATGATGAATACAGCAACCAGGAAGCAGCAGTAATATCCTCCACCCTTACTGTAAGCCAGAGCTCCTCCTGGGTTTTTCCTTAGATGTGGAAGTGTGAACTGGAAACAAGCAGGGAATCTTGATCAGCTTTGAATGAAAAAGACAACAATCTTCAGATTTTCCACAGAAGGGACATTTGGAGAGGTAAAGTAAGATACTATGCAACTTTATGAAAGATTTTTAATTTGAGATAAAGTGTATTAACATGTGGGTATAGTGTGCAGCCTACTGCATTTAGAATATCACACCTCTTTCTTATTACTTTACTTATTCTTGAGAGACTTCTATAAACCCTGATGCTCAGATTACTCATTATAGTAGAAATTTTATGACCAAAACTAGTGTTTTTATCAATGGAATAAAACTATATATGAGAAGGCCAGAGAATAGTACTTCATAAAAAATAATTGTTTAAGATCCCATGAGGATAAAATAACTGTTGTTGTAGCACAAACTCCTTCTATTTATTTATCCTTCCAAACAAATTCTTGCTATTTTTTTAGAGCATTCATTTTTCCAGGGTTAATTAAATTAAACATACTTTTAAACTTTCAACTTCATATGAAAATAAACAAATTTCAAGTCCAGTACAGATATATTTTTCTATTATCTGTCTGACAATACTTTGATTAAACACAAGCTCATTAATGAAGAAGTAACTAACCATTATAAAGTGGTATTGAATGGCGGAATGGTTTAATGTTGTATAAAGAATGTTAACATAAAAAAATAAGTAGAAGCATCTCTGTAACTTAAGTAGCTATAGAAATCAATTATAAAATGTTCTAGTTCCACAAATACACACTAGTACAGGTAACATAAAAGGAATACAGATTAAGAAAGTTTAACTCAAGTCATCTAGTGAAGCCTTCTGATTTAATCTTGTCCACTTAGACTCCTCAAAGCATTAGCATTCTTCCTTTGAACTTTTAGGAAAACTAAGTGGGTGAAGCTCTTTGGTTCTAGGATCCTGGCTTGCTCTCTCTCTTAAAATGAGCAGAATAACTAAGACATCAAAGAGAGTTAAGAAACCAAGGACATCAAAAGAAAGACAAAAATCTCTTTGCCCTACATTTCAGGAAATATTGGGCAAATATTAGACATTTAGGGGAAAAGACTAGCAGGGTGGGCAGAGAAAAGATCAGTAATCTGAAGGAAATGTAGTTTTGAGACAGTCAAGTAAATAAACCATGTTAGCTATAATCACAGGACATGAAGTTTTTACTGGTAGTTAATAATTTTGATTTAAAAATAGGATGGACTCATGAAATTAAACATATGGAATAAATTTCCATAATTGTAATAAATTATCATTATGCATAAAAACAATAGACCTTTTTGTTTGTTTGTTTTCCTTCTTCCTTTTTCTTTTTTATAGTCATGTTTAGTTCTATCTTGGGCTTCTGGAGCCTAAATTTGGACAAGCCATTGGTTGGTCACTTCCAGAATTTATACCAGATATACCAGATTTATCCCCAGCACATTTTGCAGGCAGGACAAAGTTTAGGTTTTATGGCTTGATTGATGTCCCAGTCCCACTCCTGGGAACCTGGATGTCAGGGTTTGTGCCTAATATTATTATAAGTTGCTATGCCATGTTCAGGTGATATCCCTGGGAGGCTTGTTCTTGTTTTTGAAGAGAAATAGCGGAGAAGTGGACCTAGGGGAGAGAGGAGGTAAGGGGACTGGGGAGAAAAAAAGGAGGGGAAATTCCCATCAGAATTTAATGTATAAAAAAATAATAAAAAATAGACATTCTAAATATATTTAAAAGAAACTATTTATAATAGTAATCCTCTATTCATTCCTCTGACCATTTTGAATGTTATATGCTCCTCACAATTAATGAAAAGGTTCTGTTGTCTGAGGATATATTGATAATACAGTTATTTGAGCCATTTACATGAATCGAAAGGAAATACTGGGCAATGTGGATTATAAATTTCCCCAGGTCACTGCTTGGGAGATAGTTCAGTGACCTCTGTTCTGGCTTTGTGCTATCTGAGAAAATAGTCTACCCCTATAAGATTCTCAAATGCATGGTTGCTATAGAAAATACAGAATATTTTAGTGTAGTATGGCAGATGTTATCTACTATATTTATGGATAACAATATGAAATAATTGAGTTGGTACTAAATGAGAACATGAATTTGAAACCAAAGAGAAATGAATTGGAATAGGGTCACACCCAATATATGGAAACATTATAATATAATGAAGTAGTCTACATAAGAAACTCTGATAAGTTAAATTGTTACTTCCAATTTAGTAAACAGGGTAGACAGAAAATCTGACATTTTCAGAAATTGAAAGGAAATTACATTTTGTGTATTTAATCTTGGTGTTAAATTTCCATTTTCTTAATTATAATAAAAACAAATTCTTACTGATGGAGTTTATCATTTTAAGCTCCCTTTTAGATAATAGTTTATATTTATAAAACCTGTGAATGGTGAATTAATGTTCTTCTTATTTTATCATTTATAAAACTTTACTTTAAAAACATCACTTTTGATATTATAGAATTAGTGTTTTATTTATAGAATCTTATGATAGTAATTTGTAATCATCTTATTAACTATATCAACTATTATGAATGCTTTACAATGTTCTAACTTTTCAGTTTTTAGATGCTGCATTATATTACACTATAAATTTTCTCATATTATTTATTTTTAGAAAAAAATTCTGGGGTTAGAGTCCTCTTTCAAAAGTAAAAACATTTTTAAGTTCTGCAACTATATCTACTATGTATTTCACAATATTTTATGAATAAAGAAAGGTCAAAGTATTTAAAGTACATTTTAAAATGTAATTTATTTATATATTTTTATAGTTCTTTTTATTTATTTATTTATTTTATATTTTTTAATAGATATTTTCTTTATTGACATTTCAAATGATATCTCCTCTCCTGGTTACCCCTCTGAAAAAAATACCAAAAACAAAAACAAAAAAACAAATCCTGTTTCCTCACCCCTCCCCCTGCTCACCAACCCACCTTCTCCCACTTCCTGGTCCTGGTATTCCCCTACACTGGGGCATAAACCTTCACAGGACCAAGGGCCTCTCTTCCCATTGATGACCAACTAGGCCATCCTCTGCTGTACATATGCTGCTGGAGCCATGAATCCCATCATGTGTGCTCTTTGGTTGATGGTTTAGTTAGTTCATATTGTTGTTCGTCCTAAGGGACTGCAAACCCTTCAGCTCCTTGGATTCTTTGTCTAGCTCCTTCATTGGGAACTCTATGCTTAGTCCAATGGATGGTTGTGAGTCTCTACTTCTACAAGATTAGTTGATCTGGATAATCTGACCAGATTTGCTTTTCTGTAAGGATGTCCTTCTGATGCAAAGGAATCCATCTTTGTTGAGGGATGGGAGCTACACTTAGCTGTGTGTGTAAGAATGAGTCTTATAATGCTTTCCATTTTCATGAAATCCCATTTATTAATTGTTTATCTTAGTGCCTGTGATATTGGTGATTTTACAAAGTTGAGTCTGGTGTCAATGCATTCAAGGGTATTCCCACTTTCTTGTATATCAGGTTAAGTGAATCTTCTTTATATAGAGGTCTTTGATCTACTTCAAATTGAGTTTTGTGCGGAGTGATAAATGTGCATCTACTTGTATTTTTCTACATGCAGATATCAAGTTAGACTAGAAACATTTGTTGCAGTTGTTTTCTTTTTTCGTTTCCATTCCCATAGAATTAATTACCTGGGTCTCAGGAAGGCCGATGGAGATCAGAGAACCTGTAGGGGTCTGACCTAGAAAATCTGCATATTTTTATTGCTGTATATCTTGGTGTTTTTGTGCAATTTCTAACCGTGAGTACAAGGGTTGTCTCTTATTCTTTTGCATATTTTTGATTTCTTTACAACAAAATCAGGTGTCCATAGGTGTATGGATTTATGTCTGGGTCTTCCGTTAGAATGCATTGATCAACCTGTCTATTTTTATGCCAATATTATGTGGATTTTATTAATATAACTCTGTAATACAGTTCAAAATCAGAGAGATCAAAGTTATTTTACTATATAAGATTTGTTTTAGCTATCCTAGATTTTTTTCCATATGAAGTTGAACAATGTTTTTTTGAAGTCTATAAACAATTGTGTTGGAATTTTAGTGGGGATTTTTATCAAATCTGTAGATTGCTTTAATAAGATGGCCATTTTTACTGTTTACATGCAGATTTATGAACATGAGTGATCTTTCCATCTTCAAATATTGTCTTCAATTTTCTTCAAAAACTTGAAGTTTTTATTATACAAATCTATTATATCATTTGAAAATAATACTTTGACTGCTTCCATTCCAATTTGTAACTTTAAGAATCATATTGAATATATATCAAAAGAGTTGACAGCCTCATCTTGTTCCTCACTTTAGTGGAATTACTTTGATTTTTCTCTCCATTTAATTTTATATTGGCTATCAGGTTCTTGTAAATTGCTTTATTAAGTTTAGATATATCCCCTGTATCCCTGATATATCTCTCCAAGACTTTTATCATAAAGGGGTGTTAGATTTTGTCAAAGTCTATTAGTATTTAATGAGATAATCAAGTGGGTTTTTTCTTTCAGTGTGTTGACATGGTAGATTACATTGACAGGGTTTTAATATGTTGAAACATCCCTGAATCTCTAGGATAAAACTTACTTGATCATGTAGATGATCTTTTTGATGTTATACTGGGTTTAAGGGTCCTGATTTTTCTTCTGTGGCTCAATTTACACCTTCAGGCATTATATTATCTTATTAATTTCCTTCAAGAATCTGTTTGTGTTTTCATAAATTTCTTCAAGGGATTTATTTATGTATTCCCTCTTTAAGGACCTGTATTATACTCATAACGGCAATTTTAAGGTTTTATCTTTTGCCTCAGCAATATTGCTTTTTCCAGCACCTATTGTGTTTGGCTGGGATCAAAGTGAGACATATTATCCTAGCAGTCATTGATTTTGTTTTTATATTAGGTTTTAGGCATCTAAGTTTGGCATCATTGTAATTTTTGTTGCTAATAACTGTTTTCTTATCTAGTTTTCAGGAGAATGCCTGTGTGTTTCCTGGTAAGAATCATTCAGAATCCATGTCCAATGTGAGGATTGAAGATCTCGGACTGAAGATCTCAGTATAAATTTTCTAGGTATTGGGAACTGACACTTAGAAATGAGAATGGTGCAAAAGGATGTGGCTGAGCTGGTCTACAGGAGGTAGGAATGCAAGGGATGCCACCTGGATCTGCATAGTTCAGTGGAAGGGCTGCAGAGAAAGAAGAGGGGAGCCTTTGCTGGTGGTGCACAACAGACTTTGGGGTGAGTCTGTGGGACTAGATTTGGGGAGAAAGGCATTGCTTCCATTCGCCAGTGTGGACAGCAGATCCCAGGGAGTGACTGTGGCAGCTGGTGACAAAAACAATGTGATGGGGTGGGTGCTGAGGGAGGCTACAGGAGAAGAACTTTGTGATCTGCTGCAGACACAGACGGTGGCAGAAAGAACTTGGAGTCAGAGGCATGTGGTCTGCTACAGAACTGCTGACAAGGCTAAGGGGTTAGACTTAGAGGAAAGGAAAGTGAAGTTTACCTACCTGCCTGTCTGTAAGCAACTTGTCCCTAACATTTCACATCTTTCTTCCCACATCAGTAGTTATTTTCATTTGCTTTCCACAAAGAACTTTACAAATTCTTTCAAAGAAATTCATTTGCACAAGTGAAAGCGAAGAATTGTAAGATTTTAGGTGTATAAAATATTCTGACCTTTGCCTCAGAAAACAGTAAGAGTTTAGGTCTGCTGGGGGCAGGGATCAGGAGTCTAGTGTAGATTTTCCTTTTTATTCAAATATTATCATTATAAGGGATGCAGATTTTTAATATGACATTTTCATGCATGGCACCATGCTTTTGGTCTTCTTAGTGCATCTTGCTTTATAACCAGATAAGAACCAACAAATTCTATAGTGATTTTCTCAATCCATTTTAAATATATATACATTTCTGACCCAATGACCTTAAAGGATTAGTTTACTCCAGTTTCTCTTTCAGTAACCTGTGAATAGATTGAGATTTCAGATTACAGATTCTAGTGTTTAAGTGCTCTGAGAACATCATGAGATGGTTTTTTGGTTTAAATTAAATATATCAGCATCTCATGATAGGCACATTAGTAAGTGAAATAGTTTCTGTTCTTTTAGAATTACATTCATTCAATTGCCACATTTTTTTCTTCACAATACAACTCAATTTTTTTTAATTTCATATTTCAAATAAGGTAACAGATACACCTTGTAGCTATTGCAAGGAGGAGAAATGAATACATAAGATAGAATATTAGTGTCTATTAAAGATGCAGATATATCTTCAAGTAAATTAATTAAACGTAGAATTTTGTGGTCATGTGACAATGAATAACGTTTTCACATTTTCAATTTTATCTTCTTAATCTTTAAAGATGAGCATATATATTGTTCATGAGCATGTTTTAAAGTAACCTTATACAAATTTCAACTATGTATCATATCATTTTATTAAATAATATTTGTTTAACAAGTAAACATAGCATTATTATGTAACAGATTATTAACCTTCAAGAGTCTAATTCAAGTTCAATGAATGGTTTCTCTTTTGCAGATATGTGTTGTCGCCAGTTTTCATATGTGAATATTTTTGCTCCATCACTTGAATTTTATCATTTACTGTTGCCTTTGTCAAGATGCCACATTGATACAGGGAGATCATAACGAGATGTTTCCTTGTTGCTAGTAAGGAGAATAGAAAGAATATCCACCAATGCAGCTATAAATAGAAAAAATTCACTGTTCAAAAATTGATTCTTTGGAGATCTCAAAAGTGTTGATACATGTATTTCTTAAAATCTCTGCTTATCAATTCCTTGCTTATTTAGTCTTGCAACTTAAATTAAAACATTGTACAATAAAAAAGTAACAATCACTTTTGTCTTATAGTGTTTATCAAGAGCTTAAGACTTATCCATAACATTTTGTTGTTGTTGTTTATTTCCTTATTGCTTTGGATTTTGGGGGCAGGGGAGGTCCTTTTTAATTTTTTTTTGTTGATTTTTTTTTTTTTTTTGGTGGTGATGACAATAGAGTACTTCTTATATTGTTCCCTTCGAATTTTAAAATGAAGTAGAAGGGAAGGATAATTTATAAGTGTACTTTCTGCAACAAACTAAATTGTAATAGTAGCCAAGGTTTTTATGTGCACCTAAACATACATTTTTGCCTCTTATTCTATTTGTGGATATGGAGTGCTCTGACAAGTCAGTGCAGGCTACTCAGCCATGGTTCATTCCATCAAGAGAGAAATATGCTTTATAAATTCTGGTCTTGGGTTCCTATATAGGTTATAGTTTCAGTATTGTTTTAATGTTTCTCTTGAAGAAACACAAAAGGTTTGAAAAAGCTGATTATTAGGGGAGGAAGTATTTATTTCCACTCAAACAACTAAATATCTTTGTAGAATATCTGAATTTGGCTCTTTTCAAGTATTTAATCATCCAAGTTTACATCAGTTCTTCAGATTGCACAATTCTTCAACTATTACCTTCAAAATCCCTTTTACATTTTATTTTCTATTGTAATAGTCTCAATCAAAATAATTTTCATAGGTGTATGAAATCTTATTGATGATGATATTATGAATTTATATGTAGCAATTTTTCTCATATTTGAAGATTTTATGTTAGAATTTACTTTGACAGTCTTCTTATGAATCATGCAAAACCAGAGCTTTGTCACTGAGTTCATACTCCTAGGACTTTCACAGAACATGAATGTGGAGAAAATACTATTTGTTTTATTTTCATTTATCTATATTGCAACTATTGTGGGCAACATGATAATTGTGGTGACCATCATCTATAGCCCTGCACTCCTGGGCTCCCCCATGTACTTTTTCTTGATATTCCTGTCCTTACTGGATGCATGTACTTCTTCTACTGTCACACCCAAGATAATTATAGACTGCTTCTATGAAAGGAAGACCATCTCGTTTGAATGTTGTATGACACAACTGTTTACAGTCCACTTCTTCACTGGGGCAGAAGTGATTGTCCTGGCATCCATGGCCTATGACCGCTATGTGGCCATTTGTAAGCCCCTTCACTATACTTCCATCATGACCCGGAGGCTCTGTGGAATTTTGGTAGTAGTATCCTGGGCAGGAGGTTTTTTGCATTCTATCATACAAATTATCTTCACTTTGCAGCTGCCTTTCTGTGGCCCCAATGTCATTGATCATTACATGTGTGACTTGTTCCCATTGCTGAAACTTGCCTGCACTGACACACACATTTATGTCCTTTTGATATTTGCCAACAGTGGCGCTATATGCATTATAATCTTCTCCTTGTTACTTGTTTCCTATGGTGTCATCTTGTTCTCTCTAAGAGCCCACAGTTCTGAAGGTCGGCGCAAAGCTCTCTCCACCTGTGGATCCCATATAATTGTTGTGCTTTTATGCTTTGTCCCATGCCTATTAATATATGCAAGACCTACTTCTGCATTCTCCTTTGAGAAAAACATGCTTATATTTATCAATGTCCTTACACCATTGCTAAATCCTATGGTTTACACTTTTAGGAATAAAGAAATGAAGAATGCTATCAGGAAAATGTGGAAGAGATTAATAGTGGTTTCTAATAAATTTTAAAATATTCTACTTCAGTGGATAAGGACACATTTAATGCCAACAGAAGAATTTGAGATTTACTTTCCATTATTTTTACTGTTGTAACTAAGCACAGAAGCACATTCTTAATCCAATGCTGGTACACAGGAGATCTTTGAATTTGAGAGTTTTACTTCATTGTGGATTTGATAATTCCATACTATAGTAGGGCTTATATGACCCCCTCAAATGGTCCCCAGTATTAGCTTTTCCTCTCCATATACCTTCTTTTACTCCCTTCTTCCCTTCCCCTGTCCATTTAATCCTCCCATTCCTGTCCCTCCTGGTCCTCCTAAATATGCATTCTATATATTCTATAGTTTATCCTTAGTTCCCATCTTATCCCTTACTATATAATGCTATACATAAGTTCTATGTTTGACCAGATTGTAACATACCTATTGAAAGCTTTAAAGATAACTTCTAAGAGAATATATACCTACATATCATATTTGTCTTTTCTGGGCCTCATTACTTCTCTCAGAATGTTTGGTGTTTATTTGTTTGTTTTTGGTTTTTATAATTCTATCCATTTATAGACTTAGTGTAATTTCTATAAAAATACTTACACAACTCTTAATTTTTTTTCCAAAAAAATAATTCTTAAAATTTCTTCTGAAAATACCAGATACTCAGCTAGGAAATAAAATCTTTACCAACAAAATAGTGCTTGTTATCACTATCACAGACCTACTAATAAAAACTTTATGACGTTGGTATGAAATCAGACATATAAATCAATGGACTAAATTTGAAAACCTACACATATTTGTACTCTAGTACAGCAAACTGAATTTTACCAAAGTCAGTAATACACCTTGAAGAAGCAACATCTTCAACAAATGGTGCTGGCCAGACCGAATGACCATATGTAGAAAAATTAGCTTAGAACTCTACGTCTCATTCTGTGCAAAACTCGTTTTCAAGAGGATCAAAGTTTTCAACAGAAGATCTAATATTTTGAAGCCAATAGAGGAGAAATTACGGCATACCCTTGACTAATCTGTTAGTCTGTTCTATAACAAATGAATGTTATATTTAAAGCTCTTTGTGGTTGGTGTTGGCACTTTTGTTTTTGTTCATTTGTTTTATTTTGTTTTGACTAAGTTTAAGAAGTGAACATTTTTCCACTTTCTGTTACATTTGGCCTAATTTTAACGTGTTTAGTTTCTCAGTATATTACAAAATCACACATATATACAATTATACATTTTCCTATCTACCCTCAACTATTAGTGCTCTTTACAACATGATGAATCCCTTCTCTTTTGATAATCAATTTAATCCATATGGAGCATCATTAATCTATCATTGTCCAAATCTCAGAAAAGAATGTTTTTTTCATCCCCCATCAGCTACCAATAGGGAATTCCCTCTCAATATGATAGGGGCCTAAAAATGATCTTCAACATTTTTACCAGGATTTTGTCTTTATTGATCCTCTGCAAATATTTTACGGATAACCATACTTGCTGTGGTTTCATGGTAGTAATAGCCACATCATGTATAGAAGATATTTTAGAGCATTTTTTCTTATTCCTAGGTATTATATATTCCCCCTTCTCTTCATATTGTTCCCTAAACGTCTGTAATGCAGTATGTATCAGCCAGTACATAATTGTCCAATGTTGAACTGATCATATAGTCTCTCATTGTTAACACATTCAATATTGATCTAATTTCAGAGTAACACACACCAGATAGAAGAGAAGGTTCCATAATATTACTTGCATGTACTCTTGATTCTACTGCAGTTACTTTTCATTGTAGAAGTCGAGATTATTAGAGAAAACTTGGATATACTTGTCCAATTTAAATAACAAATTTTATTTATATTTAGGTGAATTTTCAACTAATATCTTTTTTTGCATTGAAAAACTGATTCCAGAATGAACTTTGTGTCATATTATCATATTAATCATATTCATTATGATTTGTGCTCTTAAACCATGTATTAACAAAACCTGGCCTTGCTTCTCTTTACACTGGCTATTTTAACACAAATTTTAGAAAGTATTTTATTGAAAATATGATGGCATTGTTTTGTTTGTTGCCATGCCCACTCATCTACACCAGTTATGTCTGCAGTATCGGGGTAAAAGCCTGATCAAGGACAAGAGGCATTATGACCCCAAAAGGGAGCTTGTGCCTCCTGGGTATTGAGACAGTCGCTGGCATTTCCTAACTCAGACATTTTCCAGATTAGTCTTTCCAATGGTCAACATGCCCTCTTATTTAGGCATAAAAGTACCCCAAGAAATGATTCCTTAATGGCTAAACTTAAGATTAGGCATTGTCTCCTGACCAGCACAATGTTCCAAAATATCCTAATATATCTCCAAGCTGTCCTTAGCTTGGAATTTCTCTCAAGGAACCTACCTTACCAGACAGGTTTTCCTCAGACCTAGCAACAGAGGTCAAGCACATTCCTTGTTCCACAATAGTCAGAACTGTTTTACATACTAGAGAGTAATCCAAGGGCTTCGCTCACTTAAGAACATTAGCTAGAATGTTCGTGCCTCCAACAAGACCCAGAGAATTAGCAGGAAATGCTAGATCTGGATTCTCCTAGTCCTGGCCTCCAGCAGAACCAGAGAATTAGCATAGGAGTACCAAATTAGATCCAGCAGGGAGGGCACCATTGCTCTTCTGCCTGCTTCAAACCTAGCTACCTGATCCTACCGACATTGATGTGGAGGTCACTTGCCTACGTGACCTCAGTCTTGTGCCCCTTGCTGTAACCCCCACCTGCCTATGTGACTCTTGTCATTCTCCCTGTTTCCTGTATACCATATAAGCCTGCTTTTCACTTTGTCCACTCTCTTGGACTCGGACTTGCACTTGGACTGGGACTCGAGCTGGACTCGCACTGGTGCACTGACTAGAACCAGAACTTAGATGAACTAGGACTTAGATTCATGCAGTCCGCAGTCCCCCAAGCCATGAGTGCTTGGGCCTGGGGGCTGGGGGGGGGGGGGGTAGCACCAGTCCAGAGGAGATGGCTGCTGCTTTAGACCCAGTGTATTTCAGGTGGCCTCAGATGTACCTTAACTGCTGAGCTGTTGTAGGTGTGGAATTTAAAATATTTAGTTAAAATATAATCATTCCAATTTCACCCCTTGCTTTCCTTCTTCTAACAAGTTATGTGCTCTTTCCCACAGTCTCCAAGCATGTGCCTGTACCTCAGTATCTCTGGCATTTAATTGCAATATTTTCATGCAAATATGCTGTATTCTATAATCTATTTATTCCTAGACAATGAGAGTGTATGTTACAATATATTGTCTGAAACAGAGGAAATGGACATTGTAGCCATTTACAAATAGTAGGTAAGCTTAATTTATGCTTTACAATATACCATCACTGATTTTATATGGTCTCATGAGCCCTACTCCTCTTTGAGAAGTATTGACAATTCAAGTTATATACAAAGTGTATATTATTTTCTTCACTTACCAAACCACAAGAAAGTGGGCCATAGTCCAGAAATATGGCCCATACATGCACACACAAGCCACTCTGAATAAATTCAGTGGTCAGTAAAATATAGAAAGGGGCATGTGAAAAGAGGATATGATGGTGTAAAAAGAAGAGATTATGATGGCCAGTGTGGTCATAAAACATGGTATAAGTATACAGAATTGTGAAAAATAAGTAAATGTAAAGTATAAATATTTTCTTAAGATAAAACAAATATTTCTATTATATACCTCATGCATACTTATACATAAATATTTTCTTAGTGAGAAGTTTTTTATACTGTTCAACAATACTAAGAGTAGTTTCCTTACAGATGCATTGATAAATTCCTTTTGACCCAAGACTTTTCTTTGAATTCTGGACAAAGACATTGTATTGTATCTGTTAAAGAACAGAACAGTCTACTCTTCCTGAAAATGAAGTATATAGAAATATTTTCATATACAGTCTTCTCCAAATTGTAAAAAACACACAGCACAACCTTAGATGGGCCTGGAAGCACTATAAGCTTTGCATTAAGTAGAAAGCTGCTCAAAAGTACGTCATGGATTCTCCCAGGAGCAGAGAATTTAACAACCTTGGGGAACTAAGAAGTAATCTTACAGATTCATGATGTCTCCAAGAAACCTTTTTAAATACCTGATGCAGTGGGGCACGAAACATTTGGATTCTTCTTTTATGTTTTGTTCAATGACCATGATGAATACAGCACTGAAGTAACAGTGGTAGCAGCCTATACCAGAGTTTTGCTCCTGCTGTCCTTCAGATGTGGAAGAAAGACTTGCTAACAATAGAGAATCTTTGTTAAGACTGAACAATAAGGATATTTGTCACCAAATTTTCACAGAAGTGACATTTGGTGAAGCAAAGTAAGGATATTACCTATGCATGTAGTTTTACAAATGCTTTTTAAATTTGTGACAAAATGATTTATCATGTGGTTATTGTAAGTAGTCTATTGTGTTTAACATCATGATGGCCTTTTAACTTCACAAATACATGTTTTTGTGAGAATTTATAGACCCCGATGATCTGCTTACTTATTTTGGTATAAATATTATGACCCAAATCAGCATTTTATTGAAAAAAATCACATGAATATTATATGGATTAGCATTTTATGATAAATTATGTGATTTAATTCTATTTACCTAAAATACATTTTTAAATGTTAACAAATTCAGATAAATGGAAATCATGTAACTTTTCTCATCATAATGCAATAAAAGTTAAAAAAAATTAAAAAAAAAAAAACAAAAACAGAGAACAAGCCAGAATATTAACACCAAAACAATCAGAACTTTACTTACTTAGTTTCCCTAAGAATTCAAATCTAAGTGGACATAATTAAATCAGAAGACTTCATGTGTGAATTGAGTTGAACTTGCTTAACTTATGTTCCTTCTGTATAATATGTACTAATGTATATTTCTGGAACTAGAATATTTTATATCCGATATTAATTTCAAGTGTCCACAGTGTTCAAGTAACTCTTATAAGACTGTAGTCTTCTTCCTCCTGTTCATCCATTCCAATGGGTCTTTGAAGCTTCCATTTTTTTAAAGTTTAATGAAATTAAACACATCATCATATTTTCACCTTCATATTGAAAGTCAAATATTAAGAAATCTACCACAAACTTATATTTCTAGTATCTCTCTGACAATAGCTTGATTATCTGAACATATACTCATATATAACTCACAATTCTGAAGCTTGCATTAAAAGATAGAATGATTTGAGGTTGAATAAAGAATGCTGACATAAGAACATGAAAAACAGAAGCATCTTTACACCTTCAATATGTATGAATATCGGATATAAAATATTCTAGTTCCAGAAATATACATTAGTACATATTATACAGAAGGAACATAAGTTAAGCAAGTTCAACTCAATTCACACATGAAGTCTTCTGATTTAATTATGTCCACTTAGATTTGAATTCTTAGGGAAACTAAGTAAGTAAAGTTCTGATTGTTTTGGTGTTAATATTCTGGTATGTTCTCTGTTTTTGTTTTTTTTTAATTTTTTTTAACTTTTATTGCATTATGATGAGAAAAGTTACATGATTTCCATTTATCTGAATTTGTTAACATTTAAAAATGTATTTTAGGTAAATAGAATTAAATCACATTCTTGTTTCCCTTTTGTACCCCAACTCCTCCCAGAGACCCCCCTTTCAATACCAAAAATATTTTTTTGTCAAATTCTTTAAAATTTATAAAATGTTATAACAATAAAAATGAGTATTTTAAAAGTTGTTTGATATAAAACAACAATTAATTTAACAGTCTTATGTAGATGTTTGTCTACAGCAGTACTGAAAATACATACGTTTTTCTCAATATAAATTTTAAATAACTCCAAACATATTAACTGCATATTTAAAAATAACACATCACTACTAGTATTTTCTTAAATGAACATAAATATATGAAATCTTTTTGTTTGTTTGTTTGTTTTGTATTTAGTAGAGTTAAAATCTTGGCTCTTACTGTGGTACAAGCCCAAAATAAGAACAATTTTTAGACATTGGATTAAAATCCTTTGGTGATGTGAGGGTCAATGAAGTACAGCCTTATTACAATGAAATCCAATGTCTAAAAATTGTTCTTATTTTGTTCTCTGTCTTAAAATGAGGAAAATCACTAGGACATCTAAGAAGTTTCAGAAATCCACCAGGAAGGACATGGAAAGAAAGAGAAAAATCTCTTTTCCCTATATTCCATACATCGTAGGGCAAGTAAAGTTGAGATATTTAGGGAAATAAAGAGTAACGTGGTGGGCAGAGAAAAGATTAGTTATCTGCAGTGAACACATTTTTCAAAAAGTTGAGAAAATGAATCTGATTAGCTACAAACGCAGGAAAGGAAGCTTGCATTGATAGATAATAACTAGTTAAAAATAAGACAGTCATGAAATTTAACACATGGGATGATTTCATGTAAAACTTTAATAAATTATCACCATTTGTAAGAACACTAGCCATTTATATTAAATATAATTAAAAGCATCTATTCATAATAGTAACCCTCTGTTTGTTCACCACTCTGACCATTTTGAGTGTTACATGTGCCTCACAGTTAATGAAGACATTCTCTGGTCTGAGAGTATATCAATACAACAACTAGTTGAGCTGCATAAATGAATGAGAAGGAAATAGTAGGAAATGTGGATGGTGGACCAGGGAAGCACACTTGCCTAGATTACTGCTTAGATAGCTCAGTGAACACAATTTCTGTTGTGTGACCCCTGGGCAAAACAATTTACCTCTGTAGGATTTTCAAATGAACGGCAGCTCTTGAAAAGATGTTGGAATATTTTAGGGCAATATAGTATATATTATCTAGTATATTTATACATAATAATATAAAGAAAATGAGTTTTTTTCCTAAATGAGATTATGGATTGGAAACCAAAGAGCAATGAGTTGGAAGAAGGTCAAGCTCAATATATGGTTGTCAATGAAAAACTATAATGTAATAAAATATTCCTCATTAAGATGCCCTGTGAAATCAGTATATTACTTCCACTTCTGGTAATAGATGAGTGTTTTTAAAATTTGACATTGTTTTCAGAAATTCAGAAGAAATTAGATTTTATGTGTATCATCTTGATACCTAATTTTCAGTTTTTAATTACAACATATCATGTGATAGTAATTTGTAATAGTCTTAATTATAGAGCTCTTATGATAGTTTTATATTTTTTATTTTTTCAATATTTTACACATTTCATCACATCCTATGATAAAAGTTTCTCAATTTACTTAATATTTAGATAAAAGTATGGGGAAGAGTCCTGTTTCAAATTTAAAACATGTTTAAAGTTCTGCAATAATATCTAATATATTTTCTATATTTACTGCTTTAATAAAAGTATTACTAAAGTCATTGTGATTAATATTAAAATATTATATAAATAATTTTCTTTTGACTGATTCAGTATTTCAGTTTTTACATAGAGCACCTTTTAAAGAATCTTGATATCCATATTCACATTCTTTTTGTACGTGTATGTGTGTGTCTTTCATGGGATACTTTTTTATTATTATTAAACATATTAAATTCCATATTCAGCCAATCTCAGAAAAGTCTTGGGGATCTTGTATTATTAACTATACTTGATGTTAAACAATATTACATTTTTTTTTTT
>JADRCD010119756.1:0-12662 GCA_019843815.1 Montemys delectorum
TTTTTTTTTTTTTTTTTCCAAGACAGGGTTTCTCTGTGTAGCCCTGGCTGTCCTGGGGGAACTCACTCTGTAGACCAGGCTGGCCTCTGCCTCCCAAGTGCTGGGATTAAAGGCGTGCCCCACCACCGCCCAGCCAGTTCTCTTCTTTTACCAAGTTCAGGACCTAAGGCTTGGCAGCAAGGTCCTTATCCACCATCTCACTGGGCCTTTAAATATTCTTTAAGAGTTAAATCATTTAATCTTGCTTATACTTTCACTATTAGCCATCTTTTACTTGAGGGAACCCAGGATTAGAGATGTTAAATGTTCTTACTAGCAAGTAAGACAGCAACAAATGGCTTACTCCAGAACCTGTGACTCCTTGTGTCAAGGTGGAAGCTGTGAATCCCGGCTCTGACTGGTCAGGGCAATGTTAGCTCATGTAACTAAGACTATAACTGCTCTATAGATGGATTGTTAACATGCTAGAAATAATATATTTGTTGCCTCACCTCCATAGCTGTTATACCCTATGATGCTATACATTCAAATCAACAGTGCTGTGCTAAATATTTCTGGCAGGACCCCCCTCCTCCAACCTCGAACCAATCCTGTACCAAATCTAACTTAAAACACACAGAAAATCGGGCAGTGGTGGCGCACGCCTTTAATCCCAGCACTTGGGAGGCAGAGATGGATGGATTTCTAAGTTCGAGGCCAGCCTGGTCTACAGAGTGAGTTCCAGGACAGCCAGGATTACAGAGAGAAACCCTGTCACGAAAAAACCCAAAAAACAAAACAAAACAAAACAAAACAAAAAACAAAACAAAACAAAACAACCCAAAAAACAAAACCCACACAGAGAACTGAGAATTTAATACTCAACTTATTTACCAAACCTCTTCCCATAGACATTGCCTTAGATGGTCTGTTGAGAAGGTGCTGGCTCTCAATACTGTTTCAGGCCTTGAAGACAACCAAGGGTGGCTGAATACTGCAAACATTGCTTAGAAAAGGTCCACTTAGTAATTAAGACAAACTAGTCTTTCTTTTAATGACTACTGTTTATCCAGCTAAAGGTAACGACTGTGAGGATCTGAATCTGCTTTTACTGTCTGTACACCTCTTGGGAGAAAGGTGGGCTACTCGTTTCCCCCTAATGATTCTCAAGATGGGCAAAACACCAAAGCATGCACGCACAGCCACTTCTAGGTAAAGACAGTTCCTTACGTTACAGACTCCCCATGCAACCGTGCATTCTTCCGAAGTAGCTGACGCCTGGTTGGCCTGACATTCGATACCTGTGGGAACAAGGGTGAAACATCACTGACCTGGGGGTAGCAGCTTTCAAGCTGGCCAGCCACACCCTCAAGCGGTTAACTGGCCATTAGCTGTTTCAAGTGGAAAAGATGAAGACGGCTGTGTAGTGGGCCAAACCTGTAACTCCAGCATTTAGGAGGCAGAGGCAGGAGGATCTCTGTGAGCCTGAGGCTAGCTAGGGTTACTCATGTGCTCCCCCTAATAGTTTTCAATTTTCAAAATGTGCAGAGCAGGGAAATTGGCAATGAATTTACAAAGTATTTGTGAAAATGGCAGCCAGGTTAAGTCCCTTCTGAAAAACAAGTTTTGGAAAGACTTCTAGGCCAGTCTGGATTGGACAGTGAGACTTTGTCTCAAACAAAACCAAGACAATGACCACCCTAAACTCAAGTACCCAAATCAAGATCTGTACAGGAGCATATGCTTGTTTTCCAGCACTTTAGAGCTGGGGACAGAGGGAGCCATCTCCCCAGCAGGACTGCTTTGCTTGTTTGTGTTGAGGTGGGGTCAGGCTGCTATGCCTCCAAGGATGATGACTGCCCCCACCTCCTACGCACTGAGACTCCAAGCATAAACCATTATACTCACATCTATCACAAGTCTTTTTTTTTTTTTTTTAAAGATTTATTTATTTATTTAATGTATATGAGTACACTGTTGCTCTGAGGCATCAGATCCCATTACAGATGGTTGCTGAGAATTTAACTCAGGACCTCTGGAAGAGCAGCCAGTCCTTTTAACTACTGAGCCATCTCCCCATCCCCACAAGTTTTTGTTATAGAAGTTCAATGTTTTATGTCATGTGACATTTTGAACATATTATGAGGGAAGCAGAGGCAGGAGAATCATGACTTTGTAGTCAGTCTGGACAACATAGAGTTCTAGGCCAACCTAGCTATAAGGCCATCTCAACCAGACCAAACCAAACCAAACCAAACCAAACCAAACCAAACCAAACCAAACCAACCAAGCCGGGCAGTGGTGGCATGGGGCAGTGGTGGCATGGGGCAGTGGTGGTGCATGCTGTTAGCCTTTAATCCCAGCACTTAGGAGGCAGAGGCAGGCAGATTTCTGAGTTTGAGGCCAGCCTGGTCAACAGAGTGAGTTACAGGACAACCAGGGCTACACAGAGAAACTCTATCCTGAAAAACAAAATAACAACAACAAAAAAAAACAACCAACCAACCAACCAACCCCCCCAAAACTCCAAAAACCCAAACCAAATCAAAACCCAAAACTAACTAAACAAACAAACAAAAAACCCACCACCACATTCCCAAACAAACCATACGATATTATGACACAAAGTATCTAGTGGGAAAACACACTTCTGCTATGTTGCCTCCCCCATGAGACAGGAAGTGTTAAGGAGGGGGTAAGAGGACCCTAAGCAGTGTAGCCTCTTCCACTATGGGATGAAAGCTCCAAGGAAGGATGCTCTCTAGGCACAACTTGTGAAAACACAAGGGGCAGAGACTGGCACACATACATACAGACTCCACCCCATCTATATTAAACATGGCAGCTGCTGATCTGTTCTCACTGTAGCACAACGAAAAGGTCAAAGTTCAAAGAAACTCTGAGGCACCATGGACTACCAGCATACGACACAGTGCTTCTTCACACAGGACCAAATTCATGCTTCCTGAGTTGTAGTGACCAGACTGTTCCACTGGTTGGTTTTGTTATTCATCTAGCTCAATTTTATTATGTACCAGACAACACGTCAGGGTAGTAAATAGTGTGGAAATAACTGAGAACCACGATCAAATGACAGAAAGGGATATTACAGTTAAGTCCTGAGAGCATCTGAGAGACCTGCTGATAGCCCATGGGTGCACATGTAAATGTGGAGTGGGCGTGTAGATACACGTTTATGACAGGCATGCACGCACATACACATCCATGGACACTATGCTGTTTGAACCTGAAACTGTAAAACTTGAGACTATATAGGGCTGGCTACAAATTTAGTTGATAACTTATTCACTTATTTATTTAACGTGTACTGTGTTTTGCTACATTGGAGCGTGTCTGGTGCCCTTGGAAGTCAGAAGAGGACACTGAATCCCTTGGGACTGAAATGATAGATGCATAGTAAGCCTGTATGTGGTGCTGGAAACTGAGCCTGGGTCCTCTGAAGGGCAGCCAATGCTCTTAACTCCGGAACCATCTCTCCAATTTGTGACTATAATCTTGCCCAACAAAAACTAGCCTAGATAAAAGTATTATAGTTCAAACCTTAGCCCAGCTAGGCCTGTAATTTGCCACAATACTCCTTCCACCGCTTCCCAAATGCTGGGATTACAGGTATGTACCACTTTATCTACCTTCAAAGATCATTTTTTTTCACTAGTTTGCCTTTACAGCTGTCTTAAGATGGAAAAAAACCCCAACTCTATCTATATCTCATTCTAAATGGGATCTTGCCTGGTTTATAGTAAGTAATTCATTCTGAGAGCGAGGTATGCCTCCAAGACACTGTTTTAAGAAACAGTTTAACCCAGGAGGCAGAGGCAGGTGGATCTCTAGTTCAAGGCCAGCTTGGTCTACATAGTGAGTTCCAGTAGAGCTAGGGCTATACAGAACAACCCTGTCTCCAAAAACAACCCCAAAACAATCTACTTCAAACACACGAATGGATGAGATACACAAGTGCCTGCTTTGTATTCACTAGTAAAAAAGACAATTGGGCACACCAGGACGGCCATTTCTGTAACCTTCTAAACTTCTCCCACGTTACTTACAAAGATCCATAATGTGGTTCCTGCAGATGGCACAGTTATCAACCACAATATCCCAGGCCCAGAGGGCTACTGCATTCCACTGCAAGGAGAAGAGGGGAGACAATGCATTTTCCTTGAAATGTAACAGGCTCATTAGGATTTCAGTTGTCAGCTTCAGTTACCAACTCAGGGCCACAGGGCCTACCAAAGAAAGAATGTTTTTGGATTATACTATTTGTACTACATCAGAGGATAACAGCAGACCATGTGTACACTTCCTCATTCCTTGAAAGATGGGAGTATATGAACATGGGTATCTTTAATTTTTTTTGTCTATAATGTAAAATAATTTAGCTAGCCAAACCAACGTGAAAACCTTGAACTATTGTGCAGCTTTCCCAAATCTGCATAAGCATTTGCTCTCCACACAGTTCTGGACTCAGAGGCAGGGATGTGAACGGACTGAACTGAGATAAGAAATGGATCACTAAGTGGATAATCACGGGATAAGCTGGACAGCAAGGTACCTACCCAGCGTCAGCACACAGAACGAGGCCATCACTTAAACCTTACAAGAGCACTGCAAGCCACGTAGAATCCATCGCAATTCTCTTTTCCTCTTACCAGGTAAACCGAGGTTCTCAACGTTCACATGTCCAAACTATTACTTTGTTAGTTCTCGTAAGAGTATCTAAGACTTCTTATGTTAGACAGGGCACGCCTTTCAAGAACTACTTTGGTTTGATTTTCAAATTCAAGCATAAGAGTTTAGTAAATTCTACATTACTTCTATTATTCTTCAACATGGCTGTGGGCTGCAACTGAGCAGCAGTGGCCACAATGAGATGACTAAAATAGGGGGTGCGGTGAGGGGGTGTTCTCAGCGACACGTTCCAAAAATAATACATAAAAAGAAAGCACTTTCCCCACTTCAATATCTTCATTTTGAGCAGATTTATGTAATCTTAGGTAGGAACCGGCACTTTTCTCTTGAAGTGCTAGCAAACTATGAAGGGGAATCACCTACAAAAGGACGTTTCTGAGTTTTGTTTTTCTGTTCCCACGTCATTAGCAATTAGTACTCCACCTTCTTAAGTGGCACAAGTTTTGGGCTTGCTTTAAAAACAAAGCCCACCAGGCTTTTTAATTATCATTTTGTGTTAGAAGTGTACACGGACATTAGAGAACCACTGAAGTGGCAGAAGCTAGGTGACAACTAGTAGACGTCTCGGAAGTACCAAGCTTTACACACTTGACGTGGGTTTAGAGGCCATCGGAGGCCGCCATACAACCGAGGGCCCAAACCAGGTCTCTCGGAGTCAATAGATTCTAGGATCCAGGAAGGGGCGGAGCAAGAACACCGGCAGAGCTCCCCTGCGGTGTCATCGCGCGTTCCCGGGTTTGTCCGCACTGCCCCATCCTCCACCCGCCGCAGTCTCTTCACCAGTCTCCATCTCACCCACCCCACCCTGTCCTTCCCCCACCTCTCAGTCACTTCAGTGACAGCTCAAGCGCTTGGCTCCCTCATCGAAGTCAACCTCGCGTATCTGAGTAAGCGGCTCTGCGATTGGCCTCGCAGCAGCGAAACTAATATGGCCTCAGACAATGGGCCACCACCATGCCGATCAACCCTAGGCCCGCCCCCCGGCTTCCTTTCGTGGCACCAGGTCCAGGAACGCCCTGAAGTGAAACCCTTTTCCCCGCGCCTAGCTCCTCCTCGGGCCTGCCAGCCATATCCGCGCCTCCCTAGCTTCCTTGAGGAAGACGCTGGCGAGCCCAACCTTTTTAACTTCAAAGCGCTTCTTGCCGGCGCCGCTGTTTGTGCCGCTGGGGGTATCCACATCCATCGCTGCCGCCATTTTGGAAACACACAGTCCGTCCTGCGACCACTGCGCCTGCGCATCGGCTCACTTTCCGCCGCCTGCCCCGCACGCCAGGCTCCTCCTCCCGCAACCCTTCCCTTATTGGCGCGAGCGGGCAGAAGGGGCGGAGGCTGCGGCCACGCCCCTTAAAGGCGCAGGCGGAGGTTCCCCTTCGCTCAAAGCTGGGGAGGAGGCTGGATTGATTGAGGCGGGGTCGGGCGGGGTCGGGCGGGGCCGAGAGCAGGGAGCCAACCGGTGAGAATGGCCGTGAGGGCTCAATGCTGCTCGCATCCTGGGAAGCCCTGTGGCCTGACTCCTTCATTTAGGGCGGCGGCTGCTTCCTTCTGCCCCAGGACTTAGACCTGGTCCAGACCCACAGCGCTGCCGCCGAGTCTGCGGTGCAAGGGGCATGGGCTGGTCTGTGGAAACCCGAAACTCCAAACCCGCCTTCTGCTGACCGTGGCCGGTTTCGGAACCAGGCGGTGTGGCAGTCTCCCTGGAGGCCTGTAGCCGGGCTTGCTTTCCAAGGCCTCGGCACCATCTGCGTTATCAATTTCAGTTTGAGAAATTATTTGATAGGGAGAGAAGAGGCCTGAATGTCCTGTCCAGGAACAACCAGAGCAGGCATTCTGCAGATCTGCCTTCCTTCTCACCAGAAAGGTGCCAGAAAGGTGATGGGGAACACATAGGAGCCTGGGAGTTGACCAGCCAGCCCTAAATGGTCTTTCTTTCTCCCCATTTCCTATCCGAGTCTTGCTACTTGTGCTACGGTTAAATTAGTACATTTGTAGTGGCTGAACTTGAATTTGGGTGACACATTATGATTTTCTTACCATCGAGCATGTACTTTTTTTTTTTTTTTTTTTTTTTTTTGGAGTTTTCGAGACAGGGTTTCTCTGTATAGCGGAGGCTGTCCAGGAACTCACTCTGTAGGCCTTGAACTCAGAAATCCGCCTGCCTCTGCCTTCCAAGTGCTGGGATTAAAGGCGTGAGCCACCACTGCCCGGCTATTTTCTTGTTTTAAGACAGGGTATCACTATAGAGCTCTACTCTCTGTGTAGACCAGGATGATCTCATACACAACTAATCAGATATGCCCACCGATGCAATGGTGGTATAACTATTACAGTGGTAACCAACTATTCTCGTTGGATTTGAGACCTGTTCCAAAGGAAGGACTTCATATCGGATACTGCAAACCAGGTCAAAAGACTGTGGCTGGAGGGGCTATTAACCCTGGTGGGGACACTACTTCTGTTCCACTAAAATGGAGATCATGTGTCCGTCAAGCTGTCTTCTCCCTATGTTTTTGTTTGGAGACTAGCACAGCTGTCAGCTTTGCTCAGAGAAGCTCCGTTTTCACAGCAGGCAATAGTTAATGTTGGGACTTGGGACAACTCATTAATGTGAAGAGAATAAGTGAGTAACTGTTGAATGGTCATCCCTAAGTGGGATATCACTTCCTCGAAGGCTCAGGAAATACTGGATAAAGGAAGCAAAGAGATCATAAGAGCCAGATGAAAGGCTGGAGTGTTGTGGAATGCTGTCTTCCAGGTAGGACACAGCCACACCACCTATGAAGGCGCCAGAGCTCTCATTACCTACACAAGGCTTGCAGAAATCAGGGTTGATCAACATTCCTTCATGGGGGCTCCCCTCCAAGGATCTATAGGGAGTTAATGGTAGCTGGATAAGGGAGGGACATTTCTTCTGTGATCTTGCCACTGGTTTCCCATGTTTGTTTCTGTTAAGTAGCCCTTTCAAACTTATTAGTACACACACAGACATTACCCCCGGCCCCCCAAAGAAAACATGGATGTAGAAAGGGGTTTAGCTGGAAGTTCAGTGAGAGGAGGAAGACAAATGAGCATAAGGGGTGGTGAGTCACACGTCATTAATTCAGGCGGGAGAGATGGCGCAGCAGGCAATAACCCTGGCTGCTTTTCCAGATACCAGGGTTCTATTCTCAGCCCTGACATGGTGGCTTGGAACTGTCGGTAACTCCAGCTCTAGGGGCTGTTACGCCCTCTTCTGGCCTCTACAGGTACTGGCCATACAGGTAGTACACAGAACATACCTTCTGGCAAAACACACAAATACATAGTTTTTAAAAAGCATGCACATGCATGAAAGTATCATAGCTATTATGTATAATTATGTTGTTCATATTACTACAATACATAATAAAAACTTAAAAGAGGGTCGGAGAGATAGCTCAGATGGGTAAGAACACATGGTGGGTGTGGTAGCACACAACCTTAATCCTAGCACTATGTGGTAGAGCAGAGGCAGGTGGGTTTCTGTGAGTTCAAGGTCAGCCTGGTCTACACAGACAGTTCTGGAATAGCCAGGGCTATATAGAAAGATCCTGTCTCAAAGTACTTAAAAAAAAAAAAAAGATTATAGTGTTACACTGGGCATGGCAAACTATGTATATAATTCAGCATTCAGGAAGTTTCACGCCAGTCTAAACTACATAGCAATATCTGGTCTTGAAATAATAACAAAAAAAATCAGAGTTGGTAAATGGTTATGTTCATTTTCTGAGATGTGGCTAACTTCAAAGTTTACCAGCTACATCATGCTATTTTAAATAGCTGAACATTTAGGCAGGGCTTTGCATAAAGATGGGAAGCAGTATTTTTTTAAAAAATAATTTTTATTATTTTCAAATTGTGTGTGTGTGTGTGTGTGTGAATGGGAGTGCAAATGCCCTCAGAGGCTAGCAGCATCTAATTCTCTGGAACAGAGGTTACAGGCAGTTGTGAGATGCCCAGAGTAGCGACTGGGAACCAAACTCGAGTCCATTACAAAAGCAGTAAGAGCTCTTAAGGACTGACTATCTCTTCAAGCCTCAGGATTAGAAAAAAAAAAAAGTGTTTATTTTTTGGCTGTAAACAATACTTGATTTAATCCCAGCACTTGGGAGGGAGAGGCAGGCAAGTTTCTGAGTTCGAGACCAGCCTGATCTACAGAGTGAGGTCCAGGACAGCCAGGGCTATACAGAGAAACCCTGTCTCGAAAAACCAAAAAATGAAAAATGAAAACAAACACTCCAAACAACAATACTTGAGCCATCTTTGCCTCTAACTGAAACGCTGGCCTTTCACAGTTAGTATCCTTTGCCTCTGAGTTTATTTAGACAGGAGACAAAGTTTCAGCTCTGTGCTTTGGGCTGTGCAGCTGTGCTGTACGAAGGAACACTTCACAGCCTGCTGCGGTCCAATTCACTCCTGCCGGCTCGGTTATAGAACGTCCTCATGGATCCCACTGTTCACAGCAGTCAAGGGGCAGCTTCAGGGGTGTTTTTGCTTATCTTTGTTTTGGAGACAGGGTTTCTCTCTCTGTTCCTTGGTGGTCCTTGCTTCTGCTTCCTGAGTGCTGGGTGGGATTAAAGGCATGTGCCACCAGTGCTCAATGCTTTTGCTTATCTTTCTTTCAACCTTTTCTAGTTGTAAACAGGATTCTTTTGTTTTAAGCACTACCTCCTTCCCTTTGGACTTTATCCTTTTTTTTTTTTTTTTTACCTCCAGTTCCTGCTCTATCTAGCCATATTAGGATTTTAGGGAAAGATTTCAGTTGAGGAACTAGAAATAAAAATTCTGATATTCTTTTTAAGTGAATGAAAGAAGAAAAGAAAAAAAAAAAAGGAAAGGGCAGGACTGCTCTTTGGTGTGGTGGAGCAGAAAGTTTATCGATAAAAGGGAGAGCACAACCAGAGGTAGAGACATCTGGAGTGTCCAGAGTGGGCATGACCCTGAACCAATGTGAGGAGGAGAGGAGGGGGGGCAGAAAGAGGGAAGGACAGGGAACCAAAATGGCTGGATTATATAGAGAACAGCCAGCACTGGGAGCAGCAGCCCAACTGACAGACCCCTCAGCTGGAGAGTGGGGTAGAGGGTACGATATGCCAACCATACACTGTGCCAGTGTGAGCTATGATACATAGGCACCTCAGCTCTTTGTCTCGGGGTTTGGGTATTAACACTAAGCACAACCAATGGTCTTTGTCAAGATGAGGGTTTCTCTGTGTGGCCTTGGCTGTCCTGGTACTTACTCTGTGGACCAGGCTAGCCTTGAACTCAGAGATGTGCCTGCCTCTGTCTTCAGAGTGCTGGGATTAAAAGCATGTACCGCCACTGCCTGCAACTGCCTGCAGCTGCCTGTACTCCACCTTTCTGATGCTGAACTCTTGAAGCTGGACCTTTAAAAGTTGCAAGTTTGCTGGGCAGTGGTGGCACACTCCTTTAATCCCAGTACTTGGGAGGCAGAGGCAGGCGGATTTTTGAGTTTGAGGCCAGCTTGGTCTACAGAGTGAGTTCCAGGACAGCCAGGACTACACAGAGAAACCGTGTCTTCAAAACAAAACAAAACAAAACAAAACAAACATCAACAACAACAACAAAAAAGTTTATCTCTATTTTGAGCCACATGTCCGAGATGGGAGAAACTCTAGAATCCATCTGGCTACTCACCATTGGGTGCCAGGCATAAACATGGTACATACATGCAGGCAAAACACCCAGACATATACAATATAAATATATTTGAATGAATTTTAAATAAAATAAAAATAAATCTTTAAAGATGTGTGCCACTATATTCAGCCTAAAGATTAATTTTTACTTATGCTATCCATGTCCAGGCACCCTTAGAAGCCAGGAGAGATTATCAGATTCCCTGTAGCTGGAGTGACAGGAAGTTTTTGCTAGCCACCCAATGTGAGTACTGGGAATTCAACTTGGGTCTTCTACAAGAGCATTAATACTCTTTACTGCTGAGCCAAGCCACGTCTTTTAGAGTTGAGGTCTTGTTCCCAGGTTGGCCTTGAACTGGATCCTTGGATTTGGCTGTTGGGATTAGAGGCCAGGAGCCACTCCCCTGGCTAAGGTAGTTATTTGTGTGTATGTATGATGTGTATGAATAGGGCCGCCGATCATGGCTTGCATGTGGATGTCAGAGAACTGCAGAGGTTACTTCATTCCCCTTACCTCGTGGCTTCTTAGTTTCAGCCTGAGGCTTACGTGGCATGTGCTTTCCACTGCTGAGCTATATCTCAAGGCCCTGTTTTCTCTTAGCTTTGACCATTGTGTGGCTGCTGTGTCTTGTTACCTTTCCATCTGCCAATTGGGAAAACATTTGGGTTTTCCCAATTTTGGATGTGAGTATGTTCAGATCTTGTTATTTTCTTTGTGCATTATATGTTATTGAATATGTTATGTGAGTATATGTTATTTACTCTTTTGAGAAACTGATAGACTTTTTGTCAACAGCACTTTCCTTTTCTTCTTTCTTTCTTTCTTTCTTTCTTTCTTTCTTTCTTTCTTTCTTTCTTTCTTTTTCTTTTTGGGTTTTTGAGACAGGGTTTCTCTGTATAGCCCTGGCTGTCCTGGACCTCACTCTGTAGACCAGGCTGGCCTTGAACTCAGAAATCTGCCTGCCTCTGCCTCCCAAGTGCTGGGATTAAAGGCATGTGCCACCACTGCTTGCCCCCTCACCTTTTTAAAAGACTTATTTATTTTATGTATATGATTACACACTGCAGCTGTACAAATAGTTGTGAGCCTTCAGCTGGTTGTTGGGAATTGACTTTAGGACCTCTGCTCACTCTGGTTGGCCCTGCTTACTCTGGTAAACTCTGCTCACTCAGTCCGTTTGCTCTGGACCAAACAGTCCCTGCTTGCTCAGGCCCAAAGATTTATTTATTATTATAAATAAGAACACTGTAGCTGTCTTCAGACACACCAGAAGAGGGATTAAGATCTCATTACAGATGGTTGTGAGTCACCAAGTGGTTGCTGGGATTTGAACTCAGGATCTTTGGAAGAGCAGTCTGTGCTCTTAACTGTTGAGCCATCTCTCCAACCCAAAAAAATTCTTAAAAACAATATAAGACATATGAAGTAGAAACTTAAGGGTTCTTTGCAAAGTCAGTTGGATGGTGTTTTGCTGGGGCAAATGTGAAGGAATGTTTAGCTGAAGCTGACACAGGTGAAAGGATGTTCTGCTAAAGCAAGTATGTGAAAGGACACATGATGAAGGATTCTTTGATAATAGCACACATGTATTGGTCTGCCTTACATTGCATCGTTGAGATATATTTGTTGAGATTCTACAGAGAGAAACACACCAAAAAAACTTCTAGGGTGTGCTGCCTCTTTGGACTTGGGCTGATTGGCAGAGTGATGTCAGATGACACAGATGGACATCCTGAGGCAAGATCCGTGGAGGACATGTGATGTTTGGAGGGATATAAATAGGACTCAATGGACAGTGATGGAGGCTGAGCTTGGCTTGCTTATAGAGCTGGCTGTGCAACGCTTGTGGGCCTAGAGTGTTCCCTGATCTTCACTTCACTGAGAGAGACGCAGCCTTGAACTTCTGGTGTTCCTCCTGGTCCCTCTTACTGATTCCTGCAGAGGCTGAGGCCTGGCTGTCTCTGCTAAGTAGTACCATGGCTGCTGATTCGTTGGCTATCCTGACTCTACCGAAGTGTTTGTGAGTGGATGGAGCTGCTGCTGCTGACCTGTGAGCTGAACTGCCAATTTCCAGACAACACAGACGGAAGTTGCTCTAAAAAACCTTTCTAAACAGGTTCACTTCCCTTGTATCCTTTTTTCCTACTACCTCTGGTAGGTGGTGGGCTATAAGAGAGGTTAAAGTGTTTTAAGAACCATCATTAAAAATCAGCCTTAAAAAAAAAGTGTGTATATATATATATATATATATATATATATATATATATATATATATATATATATATATCTCAAAAACA
>JADRCD010119757.1:0-11051 GCA_019843815.1 Montemys delectorum
AAAATCAAATTTGCATAGAGTTTTTCTAGAGACATTTTAAAATAGAATTTTCTGTGTGCTTTTGTTTCCACTCATGAATTATAGTTGTTGGTATTCTGTCTAAACTCTACTTCCACAGATACCTGGCAGCAGCCAGGTATGCTCCTCCCCACAGTTACCTGGCAATGGCCAGGTAGGCTTGGCCTTACAAAAGTGGCTACTTGCCCCCTTCTCTCTCTCTTACTCCTGCTTCTCTCCCTTGCCTCTTGCCCCTTTTTGCCCCCTCTCTCCCCATTCCCTTTCCCCTCTCTCCATGTGGTCATGGCTGGCCCCTACTTCTCTACTCTCTCCTTATTTCTGCCTTTACCCTCTTAACTCCCCTCTCCATGCCCTAAATAAACTTTATTATATACTACACTGGTGTGTGTCTGGTCCCTCAGTGGGAAGGGATGCCTCAGTATGGGCCCTTCCTCTACACCTCGCCAGAACATATTCCCACAGCTCTCTTTCTTTTTATGATCACAACAATAATTATGTATGGTAGTTACTCTGAATGTTTAGTTTTCAAACGTCTACAGAGATTCAAAAATAACTTTTAAGTTCTCAAGTTCAGTGTTCACTTTGCCTTATATAATTTGACTACTAACTGCTAAACATATAAAACAAAACAAAACAAAAACAAACACAAACAAAAATGATCTTTTCTGATTCAGATCTAGGAGACAGATGGCATGGAACAATATTTAATTAGAAATAATTTCTTTTGTATATTTAAATCTATAATTATATCAATGACATGTCTATGGGTCTATGGTAACAAAATATCTCTCATGCCATAGTGTATGTCACATTGAAAGCATTCATTTTTTTCTTGAATTTGCTTAATGCTTTCTGGTATAGGTACATATTCAACAGATTTCACTTTTAAATTTCAATGAATCAATTTGTTTTTATATTTTTTGTGTTTAAATTATAAAAAATACTACAAACTTTTATATTATAACAAAATGTTCTGAATTTTATATTCTTAAATCATCAAAAAGTATAAGGGACACCAAAAAGTCTCAATAGGCTTAATAATCTGTCTATAGCTATCTAATAATATTTCTGTTTTAAGACTTTTCAATTGCAAACCTAGGTTAATAATGTATTTATATTATGGTTAAATATATAATTTATGAGTAAATGGAATTATGCTTAATTGAATACACTCATATAGAAATGCAAAAATTATTGTGATAATTAAAAAATACTTATCCTTAATATTTAAATATCATTTGGGGGCAGAGTTATCCCATTAATTGAAACAGGCTTTTCTCCCTTTAGCATTGTGAGATATTAAGAGTATTTTGTATCATATAAAACCTCAAATGTTTTCATAAAAATCCACTTAATGTGAATATTCAAAATAATCAAGTATTAAACAATTGCAATGTCCCCTAATTTATTTCACAGGGACTAATCTTCAAATACTTAAACTCAAATAGATGCAATGCCTTACAGTTAAATTATTAAACAACTTAGAATTAATCAAGTGTGTCTGCTCATTCTTTGAAGCTAATCACAATAAATTTCTTGTAATAATCAGCAGCATGATCTTGGAAAGCAGCAGCAATCAGATCTCACCAATCTTCATTATCCTTCTAGTTTTTCTAATTGTTTTTTTTTTATTATAAATATATATTCTGAACTTCTGAGTTCAATAACAAAAGTTAACAGGTAAAATCTATTGGTGCATGAAAAAATTGTAAAGTAACAAATAAAACCCCTGGAATGCAGTGTCTCTGGGACAGGGAGTAGCATCCTGTATTTCCCGTCTCAGTGCTACAGCTAATGGACTGTGAAATTTGTTTCTTTAAATAAATTTTAGTGAACTGGTTGTCCTCATCTATTTTATCTTCCTGATTTGAACTTTTACTTCTTACTTTGGTATGTTTATATCCTTCCATTTGTCAGTTTATTGCTTGGCCACAGAGTGGTTAATACTGACAGAAATCGGAAAATGAACTAAAACACCTGTCCATGCAATGCAGTTTTTAACCAACTGCATCCAAGTTAAGTGACCATTCCTAGTTTAAAGGTACAATCATTTATATTTTATTCTGACAAAGAAAATTTACAAAAGAAACTGTAACTAAACAAAAAGGAAATAAGTTAAGTGAATTTTACTGGTCCTTAAAGACAAGAAAATATGTTGGACAGTGAATGTCTGAAGAAAAATCCATCCTACTATCATCTTTCATGAAGAAGATTTGAATACTACTCATTTTAATTGTAGCAGCCTTTATTTTTTCCTGGAACTGGGTTTATAAACCATTGTAAGAGAGACACAAGGACACAGTGCCAACTTCAGTGGCTGTGAAGAAGTTTAATCACAGTGAAATGCAGTGCTTAATCAATGGACATATTACTTTTGGATAACTACAAGAAAGAAGATGGTTAATTAAGGGGAAGATAAAGTTTGACTTAGAGGTATGGAATGCCTTCCCTCAGTCCTGACTTCAAGATGCCAAGGAGAAGGGAAAGATTAAGATTAGGTGCTCTAAAAGTTTTTATTAGCATGATTATTTTTAGTGAAATTTATTAGCATAATTATTTCATTAAAATAACTATTCTACCCTCTCAATTAACCACCAAGCTAAGAGTATGCAGGGACTGGGCCTAGGTCCACTACATATTTGTAACAGATGTGTATCTTGGTCTTCATGTGGTTTCCATAACAGTTGGAGTTGGGAGTGGGGATGGGGCTGGGTTATACTTCTAATTTTGCTAGTTTAGCATAGGAATAAAAATTAATCTTAGGAATCAAATTAATAAAACAATTAAAGTTCGAAGCCTTGCTTTTCTAAGAATGTAATGTGGTTGCAATTTTAGTTTTGATAATTATGACAATGTGCTCCTTTATTCCTGTTATTGAAAATATATTGCTTTCTCACATAAAATATCCTGATCATTATTTTGTCTCCCTCTATCCCACCCAGCCTCCTCACCAAATCCCATCTAGATTGATCCCCTTATTTTCTCTCATTAGAAAACAAATAAGCATCTATGGCATAATAATAAAGTAAAACAAGTTCTAGCAGCACATTGGAGGGAAAAAAACAAGAAAGAAAAAAATACAGAAAGATCAGAGAATGTACTCATTTGCACATGTAGGAATCCCATGAAAACACTAAACTAGAAGTCATGACAGATATGCAAAGAATCTCTATGGCAAACAAAGAGAAGAAAAATTTATAGATAAAAGAATTTTAATAGATATATGTTTAGTTATGGCGCTTGTATCCCAAATCTCTCCAGGACCTTTATCATAAAAGGATGTTGTATTTTGTAAAATGAGTGATCATGTGGTATGTTTTATTTTTTCTTTCAATGTGTTTACATGATGAATATATTTATTTATGTTATAATATTATATATTATATGTATTACATATAATACATATTATATATAGTATTGATATATATTGAACCATTCCTGCATCTCTGGGATGACACCTACTTGATCATGGTGGATAATCAGTTTGATGTGTTCCTCGATTTGGTTTGTGGATTTTATATTGAATATTTCTCCATCTATGTTCATAAGCCAATTTGGATCATAATTCTCATTCTATGTTGAGACTAAATGTAGTTTTGTTATTAGAGACACTGTGACCTAATTTACCCATTCTTTCTTTTTTCTTTTTCTATTTTGTAGAATAATTTGAGGAGTAGTGGTGTTCACTTATCTTTGAATATGTGGTTGAATTCTACCCTAAAACAGTTTGGACCTGGGTTTTTTGTTTTTGTTGAAAGACATTTTAATGACGCCTATTTCACTAGGGTTTATACATCTATTTAAGCAGTTTAACTGATATTGACTTAACTTTAATACATGGCCCCTATGAGAAAATTATGCAATTCTTTTAGATTTTCCAGTTTTGTGAAATACAGATTTTTAAAGTATGTTCTTATATTTCTCTGGATTTCCTCCATATCTCATATGCTCTCATCCTCCATTTTTATTTCTCTGTTCTTTATTTAGTTTGGACAAGAATTTCTCTGTCTTGCAGATTTTCTCAAAGAACCAACTCTTTGTTTCATTGAGTCATTGTAGTTCAGTCTTCAGGTTTATTATAGCTTGAAGTGTTCTGTTCTTTGGATATGCTTATTTCTTTTTGCTCTGGATCTTTTAGTTATACTGTTAATCTGCTCTATTTTTTGTTTATGTTTTAATGTAGGCATTTATGGCTATATACTTTCCTCTTACCACCTTACATTGTGATTTGTAAATTTTGAAATACTTTGTATTCTTATTCATTGAGTTCTTGATAGTGTTTAATTTTTATCTATATTTCTGTCTTACCCATTTTTCATTCAGTAGAATGTTGTTCAGGTTTCAAGAGCTTATAGGTTTTGTTTGTCTGTTTGTTTGTTTGTTTGTTTGCTTGTTTCTAGTTTTGTTGATATCTAGCTTTAATCCATGTGGTGTGATAGGATGCATGGATTTATCTCAGTTTTCTTGTATGTAATAAGACTTAGTTTGAATCGGGTTATGTAGCAAATTTTGATGAATGCTCTCTGAGGTGCTAAATAAAAGGTATATTATTTGTGGTTGTGTCAAATATTCTGTTTTTATCTGTCAAGTTCATGTTATAAACACAGCATCTATTAGCTCCAGTGTATCTCTTTTTAGTTTTTGTCTTGATGACCTATCTATTTTGAGAGTGGAATATTGAAATTTCCCACTATAATTATGTGCAAGTCGACATGTAAATTATCATATAGAAATGTTGCTTTTAAAAGATCAGGTACTCTGTTTTGGGGGCACACATATCAAGAATTGGAATGTCACCTTGGTAGATATTTCCTTTGATGAATGTGTAGTGTCTTCTATCTCTTTGATGAGTACTGGATTGAAATCTATTTTGTCAGACATAAAATAGTGATACCATCTTGCTTCTTAATTCCATTTGCTTGCAATATTTTTTTTCAAACCCTTTACCTTGAGATAATGTCTATTTTCAATGCTGAGATGTGTTTCTTGTATGCAAAAGGAGGACAGATCCTGTCTTTGCACCATTTTTTTATTTTTAGTCTGTGTTATTTTATTGAGGAATTGAGCCCATTGATATTGAGAGATATCAGTGAACAATGATTGTTGACTTCTTTTCTCTTCTTTTAATTTTGCTGGTATGATTATTCATTTCTATGCTGAACATTTAGCACTCACAAATGAAGCTAAAGATTGTCTTTGTAAAGAATTTTATTGGAATTTTGGTGAGGATTGCATTGAATCAGTAGATATCCTTTGGTATGATTGCCTTTTTACTCTATCAATCCTATAAATCATTAATCGTGGGAGATCTTTTTATCTTCCTATATCTTCTATAATTTTTCTCCACTGCCTTATATTTTTATCATTCATGTCTTTCATTGGTGTCATGGTTTGAATATGCTTGGCCCAGGGATTGGCACTATTTGGAGGTGTAGCCTTGCTAGAGTAGGTGTGTCACTATGGGAATAGGCTTTACAACCATCACCCTAGCTGCCAGTCTTCTGCTAGCAGCCTTCAGATGAAGATGTAGAACTCTCAGCTCCTCTTGACCATGCCTGCCTGGATGCTGCCATGTTCTCACCTTGATGATACTGGACTGAACCTCTGAACCTATAAGCCAGCCCCAATTAAATGTTGTCTTTTATAAGACTTGTCTTAGTCGTGGTGTCTGTTCACAGCAGTAAAACCCTAAGACAAAAGTTGGTACCAGGAACTGGGGTATTGGTGTGAAAGGCTTGACCATGCTTTTGCTGGAAAGAATGTGGATTGGGGGACTTTGGATTTGGAAAGCAGTAGAATTCTTTAAATGGGGTTTAATGGGCCATACAAGTAGGAATATGGAAGATTTGTTGCTGAGAGTAATTTTTAACTGTACAGACCTTGCCCAAGAGGTTTCAGAGGAGAATTTGAAGATGTAGCATAGAGACTGTATTTGTTGTATTTTGGTGAAGAATGTGGCTGATTTTTTTCACTTGTCTGAAGAATCTACCTGAGGCTAAGATAAAGAGATTAGTCAGGGTTCTCTAGAGTCACAGAACTTATGGTAGTCTCTATGAAGTAAAGGAATTTATTGATGACTTACAGTCTGTAGTCCAACTCCCAACAATCAACTCCCAACAATAGTCAGCAGCAGCTGTGAATGGAAGTCCAAGGATCCAGCAGTTGCTCAGTCAGTCCCACAAGGCAAGCAGAGGAAGCAAAGCGAGCCTTCCTTCTTCCACTGTCCTTATATAAATCTCCAGCAAAAGGTATGGCCCAGATTAAAGGTAAGTGCCACACCTTTAATCCCAGGTGATCTTGCTTGAACTAAACTTGTATCTCTCAGACTCCAGATTAGGGCCACAGTGAGCCTTCTAATTCTCGATTGTAGTTCATTTCAGATATAGTCAAATTGACAACCAGGAATAGCCACTACATAATAATTGCATTGACAAAGGAAGCCTCAAAAAAATCCCAGCAGAAACTGTATTCTCCAGTTATGTCTTATGAAGAGCATTTTAAACATGCATAGCAAGCTTAACAGAAAGAGAGAGAGAGAGAGAGAGAGAGAGAGAGAGAGAGAGAGAGAGAGAGAGAGAGAGAGAGAGAGAGAATATTTAGAGTATTAAAGAGGACATCAGGAAATAAAATGGATATGAATCTTGTGTTCAAGGATATTAAATTGAATTAAAGGAGTGGCCAGAAGATCTTGTGTGGATCCCAGTCATTGAAACAAGGAGCTTTAACATTGAAGTTGCCTATCTCAAGATATTCAAGATTCCAGAGCCATGAGATATCTGCAGAGAAAAACTACTAACAGGAAGTGGAACCAGCCTAGGAGAAAGAACTTTACTGCTGTTAACAAAGATGAAAAAGGAGTAGAGATTTGAAGATGGTTTTGACATTAGACATGGAGATATTTGGAGTTTGCCCTTCTATTTTCCTGACTTGCTTTAGGGATTACAGTTAAGTGATTGGAAGAATCTCAGAAGAGACCTTGAACTTTGGAATTTTAACATTGTTGAGACTGGCTATACAGAAAAACACTGTGTTGAAAAACTGAAAGACCCCCAGAGCTGGGGAGACACTCACTCAAGTCTGGGGATGAAACGACCACCCAGTAACTCATGAGAGACCATTCTTGCTGCAAGCACACGAGGCTTATTCACCAGTACTGGGGTCGACCTCATAACCTTACAGGTCAGATGAGTTCGACCCCAAACACAAGAAGTAAGGGATATTTAAAGGGAAAAAACACAAAGTAGGGGGGTGAGGGGGTTACCAAAGAAACATTCTAAGAGACCCAGCCCCTAATTGAGTCAGGGTCACAAGGAAAATATTCTGTACTTTCATTGTCACAATGGTTATTCTTTTCATGGCTGACCACCCAGATGATTCATATCTTGCTTCTTGTGTGGACCCCCAACTAGGGGCCTTGTGACCAATGAGTTCCTGAAACTGGCCAGTCTGCATTCTTGACTAGGTACAGAAGTTTTCCCCTGACTTCTTAAGTAAAGATTATACACTATATACTACCACATTTCTAATAAATGCTCTTATTTTTAAAACTCCAAAATTCTCCACCTTTACAAAACAAAACACACAAAAAAAATATTGTTGAGACTGCTATAGACTATGGGGACTTTGCAAGCTAGACTTAAGTGTACTTTTATATTATGGTTAGATATGATTTCCATAGACTCATGTGTTTGAACAAGCCTATGGGGGCCAGGGAGTGATATGTCATGGTTTAAATATTCTTGGCCCAGGGAGTTGCACTATTTGGAGGTGCAGCCTTGTTAGAGTAGGTATGCCACTTCAGGCATGGGCTTTAAGACCCTAACTGCCTGGAAGTAAGTCTTCCACTAGCAGCCTTCAAATGAAGATGTAGAACTCTCAGCTCCTCCTATACCATGCCTGCTTGAATGCTGCCATTTTCCCACCTTGATGATACTGTACTGAATCTCTGAACCTGTAAGCCAGCCCCAATTAAACACTTATAAGACTTGTCTTGGTCATAGTATCTATTCACAGCAGTAAAACCCTATCTAAGACAACTGGCGTAATAAGAACTATCTCAAGATTTTTTATATTATTTGAGGTTATTGTAATAGGTAATATTTAGCTGAAACCTTATTCTATCTTTCATTTTATATAGTATGACAACTTGTTTTGTATATTAATTTTGCATTAAGGGACTTTGAAGAAAGTGTTTGTACATTGTAGGAGTTTTTCAGAAACATTTTATGGTTAATATGATAATATTATCTGCACATAAAACCACTGTGACTGCTTTTCCAGTTTATAATCACATAATCTCCTTAATTTGTCTCTTTGCTTCAAGGGAATCTCACTGGGGAAAGGAAATTCTCTTAAGTGTAGACTGAGTACCCAGTGGTATATGGCAGGTAGAAAATAATTAAATATCACCTGGACTCATGATGTTGTGTAATGGCCTTTTGTTTTTCATTTTGTTTAGTTTTTTTAAAATATTATATCTTTTTACTTTTATTTTCTTATTTCAATTATTATTTTTTCTCTTTTCAACCTAGAGGCCCTTTTGAACAGACAACATAAACCACATTTGTCTCCATTTAAAGACCAGAACTGAAGACCATAGACCCCAGCTCCAAGACAGACCATAATATCGAGAACAAAATCATAAACCCAGTTCCAAAAAACAACTTGGGAATAACCATAAAAATGTGTGTGTGTGTGTGTGTGTGTGTGTGTGTGTATGTGTTTGTGTGTATTCTGTTTGAATATTCTGCAAATATCTCTGCAGTCCATAGTTTTTTTAAAAATTTTTTTCTATTAGATATTTTCTTTGTTTACATTTGAAAGGTTATCCCCTTTCCTGGATTCCCCTCCAAAACTTTCCTATACCATACCCTCTCCCCCTGCTCACCAACTCAACCCACTCCTGCTACCTGGTCCTGGCATTCCCCTACACATGGCATCGAGCCCTGACAGGACCAAGGGCATCTCCTCCCACTGATGACCAACAAGGACATCCTCTGCTACCTTATGTGACTGGAGCCAAATATCCCTCTATGTGTACTTTTTGGTTGGTGGTTTAGTCCCTGGGAGCTCTGGAGGTAGTGATTGGTTCTTATTATAGTTCTTCCTATGAGGCTTCAAACCCCTTTAGCTCCTTGGGTCCTTTCTCTAGTTCCTCCACTGGGGACCCTGTGTTCAGTCCAATGGTTGGCTGAGAGGATCTACCTATGTATTAGTCAGGGCCTGGCAGCAAGCTATTGTTGGCATCCACAATAGTGTCTAGGCTTGGTGACTGTATGTGGGATGGATCCCCAGGTGGGGCAGTCTCTGGATGGCATTTCCTTCAGTCTCTGCTTCATCCTTTGTCTCTGTATCTTGCCCATGAGTAATTTGTTCCCCATACTAAGAAGGACCAAAGTATCCACAATTTAGTCTTCCTTCTTCTTGAGCTTCAAGTGGTCTGTGAATTGTATCTTGGGAACTTCAAGCTTCTGGGCTAATATCTACTTATTAGTGAGTACATACAATGTGTGTTCCTTTGTTACTGGGTTACCTCACTCAGGATGATATTTTCTAGTTTCATTCATTTGCTTAAGAATTAATAAATTCATTATTTTTAATAGCAGAGTAGTACTCCATTGTATAAATGTACCACACTTTCTGTATCTATTCCTATATCGAGGGAAATCTGGGTTGTTTCCAGCTTCTGGCTATTATAAATAAGGCTGCTATGAACATAGTAGAGCATGTGTTCTTATTTCATGTTGGAGCATATTGCTCAGGAATGGTATTGCTGGGTCCTCAGGTAGTACTAAGTCCAATTTTCTGAGGAACTACTAAACTGATTCCAAGAGTGGTTGTACCAGCTTGCCATCCCATCAGCAATGGGGGAGTGCTCCTCTTTCTCTACATCCTAGCCAGCATCTGCTGTCACCTGAGTTATTGATCCTAGCTATTCTGACTGGTGTGAGGTGGAATCTCAGGGTTGCTTTGATTTGCATTTCCCTGATGCCTAAGGGTGTTGAACATTTTTTAGGTGCTTCTCAGCCATTTCGTATTCCTCAGTTGGGAATACCCCATTTTAGTATTGTACCCCATTTTTTAATAGAGTCATTTGGTTACCTAGGGTCTAACTTCTTGGGATATATATATGATAATAGACTTATATATATATGATAATAGACTTCTATTTGATGTAGGGTTGGTAAAGGTCATTTCTCAATCTGTTGGTTCCTGTTTTGTCTTTTTGAAATGTGTCCTTTGCCTTACAGAAGCATTGCAATTTTATGAGGACCCATTTGTCAATTCTTGATCTTAGATCATAAGCTATTGGTATTCTGTTCAGGAAATTTTTCCCCATGCCCATGTGCTCGAGGCTTCTCCCACTTTCTTTTCTATCAGTTTCAGTGTATCTGGTTTTGTGTGGAGGTCCTTGATCCACTTGGTCAACTTGGAGTTGACCTTTGTTACAAGGAGATAAGAAGGAATCAATTTGCATTTTTCTACATGCTAACTACCAGTTGAATGGTATCTTTTGTTGAAATTACTGTCTTTTTTCCACTGGGTGGTTTTAGCTGCTTTGTGAAAGATTAAATGACCAGAGTTGTGGAAATTATTTTCTAGGTCATCAGTTCTATTCCATTCATCTACTTCCTATCACTGTACCAATACCATGCAGATTTTATCACTATTGGTCTGTAGTACAGCTTGAGCTCAGGGTTAGTGATTCCACTGGAAGTTATTTTATTGTTGAGAATAGTTTTTGTTATCCTAGGTTTTTTGTTATTCAAAATGAATTTGCAAATTGCTCTTTCTAACTCTATAAAGAATTGATTTGTAATTTTAATGATGATCTCATTGAATCTATAAATTTTTTTCGGCAAGATGCACATTTTTACTATATTTATTCTGTCAAGCCATGAGCATGGGACATCTTTCCATCTTTTGAGGTCTTTTTCAATTTCTTTCATCATAGACTTGAACTTCTTGTCCTGCAGATCTTTCACTTGCTTTGTTAGAGTCACACCAAGGAATTTTATATTATTGTGACTATT
>JADRCD010119763.1:0-10332 GCA_019843815.1 Montemys delectorum
GGGGGGGGGGGACAGGAAGTGTGACCTCTCACCTTTCTATACCCACAGATATAATGGGCTCTCTGTCTGCCCCGTTGGATCTGACCTGCGGAATTAGTGACTCTGTTGTGTAAACAGATTGGGCCTCCTGAAAGCCTAGCACACCTGCCGCTCTCCTGCCACTCTTCTGCGTCATCCCTCCCTCCTCTCAGTTCACCTAACAAAGCAGCCTGCTGTTTTTCAGACCCAAGCCCATCAGACACCTGTATCGCCATTATCAACACCAACACAAGCTCATCTTGCACTTTCTATTAACGTCTAAAGTGCTATATTCTGGGTGTTTGGAATAATCTCAAAGACAGCACCTGTTACTTAAGTGCTCTTATTTGCAACATCTCGAGGGCAATTTATTCATTACTATATTAAAGTGGGCTGTTTAATAACTTATAACTGACAAAGAAGAAAGGTAAATTGCAGTCACCATGATCAAACTGGATGCCCGAAAGGAATGTATTTTTCCATTTGCAATTCTTTATCTTTTTTTCCTAATTTCGATCCTGCTTTCTAGGACCAATTAGGAAATGCAATACAAAATGGAGAGAGCAAAGGAGATTTATTTTTGCTGCCAAACTCCTATTCAACTTTAGTGTCTCATTAAATATTCTACCCTTGACTTCAGGATGCGATATTCATTATCATAATTGCATAAGTGTCTTTAATGCCTTGTTCGTGCTCAAAGAAGCCCCCCAAATGATTAAGACCATTAACCTAATTACCCAATAATTAAAATTTGAAACTCTGTGTGATAAAATTTCACTCTCCCGAAGAAAAATAAAAGGGTACTAACTGAATCTGAGCAAGACACACCTTTAACTGTACGGATTTATAAAGAATCAAGAAGGGTGGTTAATATTTTTGCATAGAGACTTCAAGATGGTTACATACATAAGAATTAATGCAACATTATGAAAAGACATGTGTGGGTCTGAAGAAATGACTCAATAGTTACAAATGCTGCCTTTCCAGAAGTCCACAAGACAGATCACAATCGGCTGTTAAGTCCTGCTCCAGGGTATCTGACGCCCTCTTCTGGCTTCCATGAGTACTGGATACATGAGATGCACAGACACCCAGCCACATAGTACATTTATATTCAAAGATATACATTTGGAAGATTCAGTTTTCACTCTGAGAAATCTGTAAAAACAGAGAAGGGAAAGAATGGGGAAATGCTTGAACAGGAAAACTAGGCTGCAGCAAGCAGCTCTGGAGAAGTTGCCTAAGGAACAAAGCATGGAGCTTTTGCTAGGCTAGGGTATGATGGCATGCCACGAGTGATACTAACGAGACTCTTAAAAATAGAAGAATGGGGTGTGTGTGTGTGTGTGTGTGTGTGTGTGTGTGTGTGTGTGCTGGAGCAATGACTCAGAGATTAAGAGTACTGGATGCTCTTCCAGAGGTCCTGAGTTCAATTCCCAGCAACCACATGGTGGCTCACAACCATCTATAATGAGATCTAGTGCCCTCTTCTGGTGTACCAGCATACATGTAGGCTGAACACTGTAAATATAGTAAATGAATAAATCTTTTAAAAAGAAAGAATAGAAGAATGATTGTTTTGTTTATAAAGTCTTTGGATTCAGCTTTGATTCTAAAAAAGTTACCCTCAGGAGGGAGCTCGGCTCAGGGAAAGATTAGATTGGTAAAATGTGCTGAGTTTATACCCGACTCTCAGATAAGAGAAGAATATGGCCAGTCAGACACCACCAGCACCATCATCACAGACAGCTGCCATTTCTTAAGTAATCGCCATGTGCCAAGCACCATCTTAGGTGCTTGTTCGCAGTATGTTCGCAGAAAGGTGAATCGGTCCCATTGTCTGATTGGGAAATGGAGACCGTGAAATTAAGTAATTCTGTTTAAGTCCTACTAATGATGATGATAATGCATTAAAACAAAAGGAAAAAAATAATTTCATAGGAGAGTATCATAAGTACAATAAAAAAAACACAACAAACTACAAACACACAAATACATAGCAGAAGCCTATGATAAATTAAACAACAACAACAATAATAATACTTTCTCAGCAAAACCAAGTGAAACTAAAGTGACAATGATCTCAAGCTCCCTGGAGCACCTCACCTGCCATCCTGAAGTCTACAAGAAGCCTGCCTTATTTATAGCCACTGTTACTGCCCCAGGGGGGAATGAGAAGAAAACCTGCCTTCTCCCAAGGCAGCTTCCAAATACAAAACTGCAACTTGCTTTACACTTGGTCTGCAGAATAAAGGCCAAGCTTACAGGAAGCAACAGCCACAGAAAACCTGATTTGCTCTGCCTGCGACAACATCCACAGCCACAATTCTCCGCATCAAGAAGCCAGGCACGGAGCTGAGAACACCATGAATTAGAGTCTTGAACAAAGTGCCATATCTGAACAATATCAAATGAAAGTTGTGAGCACAAAGAGAACAGTTACAAAAAGAGCCATAGAAATAGGAGGGAAAATGGATTGTGGATGAATAAGAAATATAAGGACAATAACAAAGACTACTGTCCAAGGTTCTACAAGTATCATCAACCCAGGAAGGACATCTGGAGCTTAGGCACACAGCAGGGGTCTATAAAGAGTAGGAAAGAACCTGTGATCCTTACAGATGTCTTATGGGCTCTTCAACATATCAATTATTAAATGTTTTCATTTCTTCCCATGGCTTTCTAGGACTACAGAGCAATGGGCATTTATTGAAAATCATAATTAGGTTGCTCATCCTCAACTTATCAAAGCCTTTAAGAAGGATATAGTGAATAACATAACTAATCAATAACAAAAGGTTTTCCTAGGCATGGCTTACTATTAGAGGGGCATGCTGACAGGCATCTCACAACTATGAGACTTAGTTGAGGCTCAGCTCAGTGGGTCTGTGTAGAATCATAACCTTTCGGATGGAAGAGAGAATAAATGTCCTTCCCACAACTTTTGCGATTTTGCTCAGTGGCACCCAAACTCTAGAGAAACACATGCCTCCCTGAGACAAGATGTAGTCATGAAATGACCCCAGGACCAAGAGTAGGTAAGAACTCCCCATTCCCAGGAACCCTGAGGAAGTGACACCCAGCTGCACCACTCAGGAACTGAAGGAATGAGAATTGACTGCCTTTCAGATCCACCGTCCAGTATCAATTCTAAATCACTGTAAAAAGGAAAAGACAGGAAAACCAGACAGCAGCCTGCTGGGATTGCTTTTCCACTTGAATCTAGCATGTCCACTGTGTCTATTGCCTTGGCAGTTGCTAAAAATATACCAATGGGGGCATTTGACAAACCAAGCCTTTACTTGGTTCCCCCTGTTGAAAACTGCCTGCCGTGCCCAAGCTTGCAAAGGGCTTGTCCCTTTATTTGTCCAACCTCTCTAAACTCCAATGAAGCAGATATGAAGAAGACCAGGATGGGTCACAGATCCAGTCTTCCCTGGTCTTCCCTTCCTTGGAACTCATGCAAATTTAAGCTAGAGAAACAGTAGGCATCAAGTATGTAGTTAGGTGTTCCTTCCAACCTTGAACCACAACATGAAAATCATCATTTTCCACCCTCACCACCCACCCCACCTCTCCATCCCCATCCCTCACAGACACCAGAGACAAAAAATATCCATTCTCTTCATGATATCACTGAGATTCTGGAGGTTGCCCCTCTTTCTAGCTGTTCACAGATCCATTCTAAAACCACACAGACATACTAAGGCTACTATCTTGACAGAGATACACGTGGTATTATTGAGCGATATATGAATTTCCCATAAGGCATTGTGCTAGGAAAACACCATTCCATCAAAGACGATATAACACCCTAACAAAACTCAAGAAAGAACTTAAATAACAATATCTGTAAAGAGTCCAAGTAAAAAGTGGTCCTGGTAGTCAGTGGATGAGGGAAGACATGGCTGCCAAGCCAGTGGGCTGGGGAGCTGAGGGCAGAGTCCTACCTGGTAGGCATCGGGGATGTTGACAGTTTCTCCATGTTCCCCGACATAGCCAATGATACCTTTGCCCCAGGGAACCTGCACCTCATTTGAGTTCTCTGTGCTGCTGCAGGGGAGCAGTGGGGTTCCTGCGTGCACATCAAAAAACTTGGAGACCAAAGTCTTCTTGCCTGCAGCTGCCCCTTCCACTAAGAAGAGCGAGCAACGGTCAGCATCCACCATGAGACAGACAAAGATGAGGATCTTGTAGCTTAGGCTGGTGAGGTCAAGGTCATTGGAGATGTCCTTGACCAGTTCCAGGAAAAACTGGCGCTCGTTATGCTTTTTGAGGTGGCATTTGTAATCGATGGCCGTAGGGGGATACTGAGGCAGATTCACTCTCGATTCCAGCAGGGCACTGAGAATGTGAGCTGTGGTGGGGGGCAGAGAGCTGGCTTTTCTGAGCAGGGCTCTCCGCCGGACACTGCTCAGGGGCTCCTGGGCCCGGGAGGTCACCTGTTCATCGTAGGTCCTGTTCACATGGATGGCTTTGGAGCGGGCAAAGCTCTTCCTCAGCTCTTTCTGCGAAGCTCTCCGCTGGAGGCTGCCATCACCCCGGCTGCCACTGGCCCAACTGGGACTCAAGGGAACCCCAGCACTTTCCCCACCACCGGGCATGGGATGGCTGTGGGCAGAACCCTGGGGTCCGGCACCACCACCTATGCCAGTGCTGCCTCTGGTATTGCTCTGAGCCAAGCTGCTAGCGCCAGCCAGGGCAGGCTTCAGGCCTGAAGCCCCCTGTCCCGAACTGTGTCTTTGTAGCCACTTGTCCACCAGCTCCTGCTTTCCTTTTCTCATCAAGTAATCTTCAAACAATTCTGGGTGCCTATCTAGGAAAGTTTCCACCTCTCCGAAGTCCAGGCGGGAGGCTGCCATAGTCCAGGGCACCCCTTGCTTCTCCCCTCTACTCTGGGACCACACGTTAACCTGTCCCGAGGCCTCTAGTTGTTGCTGCACATGTTTGCCCACACCAGTGTCCCCAGCTCGGCACTACCTCCCTGCCAGCCAGCCGAAGGTTGGCAGGAACAGCAGGATCCCAGTTGGGAGATACCTGCTCCTTCCCCTTCCGCGGCTCAGAGCGGCGGCTGCCACCCACCCTACCCCTGTTCCTCTTGCTCCGCACAGGTGCCTGCCGCGGCCACCGCTGCTTCCCAGGCGGCTCGCGCCACCTCTGCTCCGGCTCTCGCAGCCTCTGCTCCGCCGCCGCTGGAGCCGGCTGAGTGGACCAGTGTGAGCCCGAGGTAGGCAGGACACGCCCCGGAGTGAAGCTCCGAGCTGGGGATGGGAGGGGAGGAGCAGACAGGGCGCACAGCAGCCAAAGTCCACCGCCCAGGGTGCCAGGCGGTTCGTGGAAGAGTCTCTGCGCAGTGCTGAGTGGGGAACGTACCTAGGTGTCCCCTCCCCCGCCCTTCCAGTCTCACCTCCCTAGCCCGCCCCGCTCCGCTCCACCCCCTCCTCCCGTCCCATCCTTCAGCTTTCCAGAAGGCCCTGGGGAGCCCAGTGGGAGTCCAAGTACTGAGAAATATTGATGATTTGTGAGGATCAGAACCCAAAATGCGTTCCGAAGAAAAGAGGGTCCCCAGAGTCAGCCCGGGTTTTCTTTTTCTGGGATGGGACTGTACTTTTTAGTTTCCTCGGTTGCTCGGACTGCCCAGCACTCTGTGGGCGTGCAATACATATTAATCAAACTAGTTCCCCTGAAGTTCTCTGTGTAAGAGATTCTCAAATCCAAGGAAACTCGGGGATATTTACCACTACCGCCCTTCTCTCAGTGACGAAGGGGAGCCGAAGAGGGTGTAAAACTCATTTTTAGGGAGAACCCTTAGAGCAAGTGGGCTCATGGCAAGTGGACCTGAGGGCCACGGGTCCCCTTTTCCGGTACGCACAATATCCATCGGGTTCTCTTCGTTTTAAGAGGAATCTTTCATTCCTCGCCTTCTCCTCCTTCTCTCTCAAAAGTCACAACGTTTTGGGGCTCATGCACAAAGATATCTGCGCAGTGACAGACTCCTCTTGGCCCTGCCCTGGGCGTCCTTCAGATCTGGCTAGTCCTGCTAACAACAACCGGTTGTAAGTTAGGCAAAGAGGAGCAGGGTGATGACCCTTTCTTGGAGAAACCTCTGCTCCTGCTGGAACAGAGCAGATTCAGAACCAGGGCGGCAGAGAGGCTCTTCTGGAATGCCAGAGGTGAGAGCGACAGAAGAAGGCAGTCGAGGAGGCCAGCGTGGATTCTCACTGGCTCCGTGTGGCAGCCCTAGGTTGACAACCACAGTAAGTGTCCACTTCAGAGTGAAGTAGGCAAAGTATATCAAGCCTTAAATGAATATAATAACTGAATTCTCTCAACAGGCCTATGACACAGAGGTTTATTATCTCACTTTAAAGATAGAAAATTCTGGACAACTGAGTAACTTAACTCAGGACTCCCAGTCAGCTGGCATGTAGTTTGGCTCTCCAGGGAGGCATCCTCTGGACCATGTCACTGTACTGCCTCCCAGGCCTCAGGTGAGTCACACGTGCCAGAATTTAGACCAGAAACAAGAAAGTGGATGATGAGATAGAGGGCCCTTTAAGTACTCTGACAACACCAGGAATAGTGAACACTTGTTCAAGAGTTCCAAGTAGACCCATGAGTGCAGGTACTTGACATCCGAAGTACCATCCAGGGATTCTCATGGTGGAAAAAAGAACCGACCCGCACTTCAAATTTGTCCTCTGACCTCAGTGCTGCCCCCCCCAACAGGACACAAAATATAAACGAATAAATGAATGTTATTCAAAGAACTTAATTCCAAAATGCCCCTGCTTTTAATCAACGTAGCCTTGGGACGAGAGCACCGGCGTGAATGTAAGGAAGGCCTGGTGCTTTTGTTCTGTTATCCAGAACACTGCTGTACTGGGACCAGCAGGATGGGGGAAGTGACTGCTGTTGTTTTGTAGAACTTTATAGATGTGTGAATCACATAGCTTTGAATACCCTCCTCTGAAGTTGGAATCCAGGTCTGAGGATATAACTCAACCGATAGAGAGCTTGTCTCGCACACACTACATAAAGCAGGTGGGTAATCCCAGCTCTTGGGAGTTGGAAGTATCAGGATCATGAGCTGCATGGATGCTGCTGCTGCTGCTGCTGGTGGTGGTGGTGGTGATGATGATGATGATGATGATGATGATGATGATGATGATGATGATGATGGGGGACTGGAGAGAAGGTTTAGCAGTCAAGAGCATCGCTGCTCTTGCAGAGAACCTGGTTCCCAGCACCTACATGGAGGCTCATAACCATACTTAATTCTAATAATCTAATAATCTGGGGATCTAATAATGCCCTGTTCCAGCCTCCATAGGCTCCTGGCACATACATGGTGCACGTACATACGTGCAGGCAAAACACCTGTACGCATAAAAGAAAAAATAAGTAAGTCTTTGAAAAATGAATGAATGAATAAATAAATAAATACACTAGTGAAGTCCAACAGATTCAAGTTTGTGCTTGTGGGATAAAGAAAAATAAAACAAACACGCAGAGAAACAGGGTATCTGGGGTAGGGGACGCGAAGAGTGAAGCTTAGGAAAGAATTAGATAAAGGGAAGAGGCAGTGAGCAAGTCTTTCTGAGGAGGGGCCAGCTCAGTGAAAACCTGATGAAAACGAGCTGAGTTCCAGCCTGAACAGCACACGCCAGGTCAGGGAAGCACACGCTAACATTACGAGAAGGAACACAGTGGAGTATCTGTGAAACAAACGGCATGGAGACCAACTAGAGGCAGACAGCCAGGAGCAGAATGCTAGTCGTTAGGAGTTGACAGCTGCCAAGAAGGTAAGTGGTGATGAAGAATTAAGGAACAAAAACGTTCCGCACAGTGCCCATCTCAGAACATGCCTAATAAACATTATCTGTTACTGTGTGTGCCGTTAGGGTTCTTGCTGGTGTACGGAAATCTTACTGCCTACAGTCACAGCTTTGCTCACTTCAGTGACCTACTTGGGGGATGGCTAATGGTTTGCTAGAAGCAGTTAGTAGGGGCTCACAAGAGCCTATTTTGGCCTCTGTTTCCAATGAATGTCCAGTTCCATCAGGCAACCTATGGTCAGCCATGATGGAAATAGAGGTCTACATATGTTCCAAGTCTGGATTTATGAGTTTGAGTGAATGAGTTAGTCTCTGTGTTCCTCTTTGTGTGCGTGTGTGCATGCATGTGTGTGTGTGTGTGTGTGTGTGTGTGTGTAGAAATAAGAAAGTGAATGTGTGTGTGCACGTGCTTGTATGTGTGCAATGTGAGGGCGTGGGTGTGGGGTGCCCTGGCACATACGATGCTCAGAGGACAACTTTTGGTGAGGGGAAGTCTTGCCTCTCCCTCTTTTCTGAGGCAGGCTGTTTTTGATACGATGTAAGCCAAACTAGCTTGGCCACAAGCTTCTGGAATCTTTGCCTCCCATTCACCACAGACCGTGGGGATTATAGATGCTTATACTACTGCACCCAGATTTTCCATGGATCTAGGGGTCCAGACTCAGGCTTGGGTGACAAGTGCTGTTAGCCACAGAGTTTTCTCCTTACCTCCAAGATTTTTTTCAGATTACCAAGTGTTAAGTAGTTTCCAGTATTGGATGAAAGCAATTAATTAATGGGTAAATAAAATGTACTATAGTCATAGAATGAAACATTACTCTGCCACAAAAGGAATGAAATACTGATACATAGACAACATAAAAACACCATGCAAAGTGGAAAAAGCCACTCACAAAGGGTCACGATGTATAATGTCATTTATATCAAAAGAATAGGAAATTTTATTAGAAATAGGAAAAATGGACTAATTTCTGAATGAAAAAGGGAGAAAAATGACTAAAACTAAGTGTAGATTTTTTTAAGGGTGAGGTAATAAAAAATGTTCTGACGTTGATTGTGCTCAATTCCCTGTACCTTATCACTGTTCATTCCTTATTACCATCTTGTGGTACTGAGATTGATCCTTGCACCTGGCCCTGAGCTGCATAGCCATCATTTACTTCTTCTTTTCAGATAGGGTCACACTAATTTGCCCAGGCTAGCCTTGAGCTCGTATCCCAGGCAAGCCTAAAAATTACAGCGTCCCAGGCATCTGGAATTGCAGGCCTGCACTGCCACTCTCCAAAGCTGGGCAGTATGATACACTTTAAATGAGTTATACATCTGTCTTAGTCAGGGTTTCTATTCCTGAACAAACATCATGACCACGAAGCAAGTTGGGGAGGAAAGGGTGTATTTGGCTTACTTCCACATTGCTGTTTATCACAAGGAAGTCAGGACTGGAACTCAAGCAGGTCAGGAAGCAGGAGCTGATGCAGAGGCCATGGAGAGATGTTCCTTACTGGCTTGCTTCCCCTGGCTTGCTTAGCCTGCTCTCTTATAGAACCCAAGACTTCCAGCCCAGGGATGGCACCACCCACAGGGGCCCTACCCCCTTGATCACTAATTGAGAAAATGCCCCACAGCTGGATCTCATGGAGGCAATTCCCCAATTGAAGCTCCCTTCTCTGTGATAACTGCAGCCTGTGTCAAGTTGACACACAAAACCAGCCAGTACAACATCGATAAAATTTTTACAAACCAAAAACCCATTTACCAGCATAGTGCTATTGGTAGTTCCACTGTGTGTGACGGCAAGAAAGGCCCCAAGCCTCCTCACAGAAGGGAACATAGACCAACACAAGCCAGCCAGGTGCTCAAGGCAGAGGCTTAATAAAAAGCCTTCTTGACATGCTCATTAGGCATGCTGCTTTACAACACACCAGTCTCTGAAGACAAAAGGTGGAATAAAACTCTGATTGTGTTATACATGCATGTATTTTCCCACCATGGTAAGATACATGGGCCATTATGACCTGAAACGTTTTTAGGTCCAACTCAGTGGCAATAGCTATATTCACATTGTTGTACTACCACCACCACTACCAAGTACTCTTCCGATCTTGCAAACTCAATCTAAAACCACTGACTTCAATCTTGTATCTTATTTTGCAAGACAGAGGCAGGGTGCCGAGAATCCTGGACAGGGCGGGAAGAGCAATAGAAGAGAAACCTGGGGGATGGACTTGGCATTTCTGGCTTGGTTTTGAATTGGCTGTATCTGTGTTCCCTGCTTGGCACATGGAGACACGGTATCACTGAAGTGTTATCTGTTGAAGTATAAAGCTGGAAGGCTTGGGATGGTTGAGGTATCCAGTTAGTGGTGGCGCACGCCTTTAATCCCAGCCCTTGGAAGGCAGAGGCAGGCAGATCTCTGAGTTCGAGGCCAGCCTGGTCTACAGAGTGAGTTCTAGGACAGGCTAGGGCTACACAGAGA
>JADRCD010119765.1:0-12878 GCA_019843815.1 Montemys delectorum
AAAGCTGTTCAGTAACAGGGATTCCATGTTTTAAGTAAGGCTGCTGAGTCCTTGTGCAAAAGGGTGCTTCTGTTGTTGTTTTATGGCCAGTAACAGGGCCAGTGAGTTGGCACAGGGTATAAAGATGCTTGTCACTAAGCCTAATGACTTAAGCTCAATTCCTAGGAATGACATCATGAAAAGAGAGAACCAGACAGGAATGTTGATGCACATCTTTAACACTGCATGGAACACAAGGGGGAAGCAGACCACAACTCCCTATGACTCTGAGGCCAGCCTGGTCTATAGAGTAAGTTCCAGGACATCAGAGCTACATACTGAAACCCTGTCTTAAGAAACATGAGAACTGACAAGTTGTACCAACTTCCTTCCTCACTATAGAAGACACAGAAAGAAGCTCCTGTATGTACGCAGACACACACAAAAATTTAATAAACTTTTTAGATGTCAGTAACAAACTAAATGAAAACATAATTAGTGGTGACAACATCTGAATGCCTAGAGAGGACATATGAATGGCAAATAATCATGAAAAGGTGCTCCATATTAGGTCAGGGAAATGCAAATTCAAATTACTAGATCCCATTTAACATTCATGAGCATGTGTAAAACTAAAAAGACAGCTTTATCAGCAGCGCAGTGGTGGCGCACACCTTTAATCCCAGCACTTGGGAGGCAGAGGCAGGTGGATTTGAGTTCGAGGCCAGCCTGGTCTACACAGTGAGCTCCAAGACAGCCAGGGCTGCACAGAGAAACCCTGTCTCAAACCCCCTCACTCCCCAAAAAAGACAGCTTTATCAATGATGGGATGTATAATGACTGCAACTCCTTCTACTCCTAGTGGAAATACAAAATTCAATATAATTTAGAAAAGCTGTTTGACTAAACATGAAGGACCTCAAAGTTGTCAAAAGACACCTTAAGACAATGTTCTCAGCATAAAAGTTTCCCCCAGTGGGACAAAGGACTGGGAATAAGAGACAAAGACAGGAAATAGAGGACAAGGGAGAGGGAGAATAGATATTTGTCCCAGGGAGACCAAGGACTGCCTCTGGATAGAGAGAGACAGGCGGGGCCCACAGGCAAATGGCAGCTCATAAAGGAAAGTGGGGACCTTTGTGTTAGGATGAGTTGGTTGATTTTGATTGGGCATGTTAAGACAGCCAAAGGGGGGGGGGTGGCTTTGATGCTGGACGTCAATACTTTGGTAGCTGGATCTTGGTAGTCAGCTTCAGGAGGAGGAAGTAGCCAAACAGGAAAAAGACCTTGGTGGCTGGCTTTAGGAATGTAGTCTAATGGGTTAGCAAAAGGGAATGGAGAAGGGTAAGGCAAAACTATGGGTGCCAAGGTTGCCATGCTGGCCTGCTACAGCCCTCAAACCATACTATGACGGCTTATGTTTTGTTCAAGGTCAATTCAAAAAAGAAAGAGCTGGGAGCAGTGGCTCAGAGCTGCAATCTCAACACTTGAGAGGCTGAACCAGGGGGATCATGGGTTTGAATCCAACCTGGACTACAATGGTGAGTCTCAGCACAGCCTGAATTATAGAGATTTTGTTTCAAAAATTAACACAGCTTGTGAGTCTAGGAGTGCCCAGGACCCTAGAGACAGAAGCACAGACATCTCAGAGTCTGAGGCTAGCCTGGTCTACATCATCTTGAGGTCTAGGCCAACCAGGACTACATACTTAGATCCTGTCTCACTACATACATGAACTTAAAGAGTGAAGGCTATAACTCAGTAGTAGAAAGCCTGCCTAGAACACACAAGGCCCTTCTAGCACTCACACACACACACTTCTAAGGGGTGGGTATATGAATCACTGTCCCCTAGTGGGAGGAGACAGCACAAGCACTGCAATCCCCAAACTTAACAGGTAGAATGAACGGCCAGCCAGAGAGCTATGGAGACTTTGAACAAGACTTTGAATTAAACTCTATCTCAAACACTCAAGAGGTGGGGGATGTGGCTCAATAGTGGGAACTGTCAAGCTACGTGCAAGGCCAGAGGTTCAATCTCCAACACTGTAAGCCAAGTATACATAAGGCTAATTTTTAAAACATGCATTTTGTGTGAGTTTGCTTCCGTGCAGGTCAAAGGATAACTTGCAGGAGTCAGTTCTCTTCTTTCTCCATGTGTCCTAAGGAACAAACTTAGGTTGCCAAGCTTAGTGGCAAACATCTCTACCCACTGAGCAATCACATCAGCCCATGGTTTTTAAAATTTTTAGTTGGCTAGAGATGGCTCAGTGGTTAAGAGCACTGACTGCTCTTCCGAAGGTCCTGAGTTCAAATCCCAGCAACCACATGGTGGTTCATGACCATCTGTAACGAGATCTGACGCCCTCTTCTGGTGTGTCTAAAGACAGCTACAATGTACTTACATATAATAAAATTTTTAGTTGACATTGTATTAAAAGGTGATCTTTTAATACACATTATAGAATCTAAAGCAAAAACTAACTAGCATATCACTTTTACATTCTTTTCAAAGCAGCTATCATAAACATTAAAACTGTAATTATGCTTATATTTTTAGTAAACAGTACTGACTTAAAACTATTTTAAAAGGCCAAGCAGTGGTGGCATAAGCCTTTAATCCCAGCACTTGGGAGGCAGAGGCAGGCAAATTTCTGAGTTCGAGGCTAGCCTGGCCTACAGAGTGAGTTCCAGGACAGCCAGGGCTACACAGAGCAACCCTGTCTCGAAAAACCAAAAACCAAAAACCAAAAACCAAAAACAAACAAACAAACAAACAAAAACTATTTTAGAGATGGAAGTGTGGGACAAGCCCAGAACATCATGAGTAAACTCCCAGTTATGGACACTGAGCTATTTACATAGCTGGATCATGGCTTTTGCTTTGATCTGATTTTAACTGTGCCCTGAATCTTTCCTCTTGAAATACGTATATATATTGTTTTTATCTTACAGAAGCACACTTTTAAAGAGTATATGGATTTTTAAAGAAGCCCTAGACTTTTAAAGTGCTGAAATTTTTGCCAGGTATGGTCGTACATGCCTTTAATTCCAGAAGTCAGGAGGCAGAGGCAGGTGGATCTCTGAGTTTAAGGCCAGCCTAGTAGATATAGTAAATTTTAGGACTATATAATAGAGAAGCAGTTTTCAACTTATGGGTCACAACTTTTAACAAAAGTTGCCTAATACCATCAAAAAACAAAGATATTTACATGATTCTTTTTTAGAAAATATATTTATTTATATGAGTACACTGTAGCTGTCTTCAGACACACTAGAGGGCATCGGATCCCATTACAGATGGTTGTGAGCCACCATGTGGATGCTGGGAATTGAACGCAGGACCTCTGGAAGTTTCAGTGCTGTTAACTGCTGAGCCATCTCTCCTGCCCATGATTTTTTTTTTTCAAAACAGGGTTTCTCTGTGTAGCCCTGGCTATCCTGGAACTCACTCTGTAAACCAGGCTGGCCTCAAACTCAGAAATCCGCCTGCCTCTGCCTCCCAAATGCTAGGATTAAAGGTGTGCACTACCACTGCCAAGCTCTGCCCATGATTCTTAAGAGTAGTGAAATTAGTTATGAAGTAGCAACAAGGATAATTTTATGGTTTGGCATCACCACAACATAAGGAACTGTATTAACAGGTCACAGAATTAGGAAGGTTGAGAACCACTGTAATAGAGAGATCCTGTCTCAGAGATTGTTGAAGGCTGTGGGACTTCTAAAGTTATGTTTTATACTATAATAGTAACATGAGGTCTTGGGAAAAATAAGAAAGGGGAAATTATGGTTTAACAGTGATGTGTCTGTGTCAAGTTGACAAGGGGTCAATTGTGCTGGATAGTTTTTGTCAACCAAACATAAATTAACTTTCCTGGGAAGCTGGGCGTGATGGTAAACACCTTTAATCCCAGCACTCTGGGGACAGAGGCAGGTGGATCTCTGAGTCTGAGGGAAGACTGGTCTACAGAGTTCCAGGACAGCCAGGGATACACAGAGAAACCCTGTCTTAGTAACAGAGTTACCCAAGGCAAAGGAAGCTCACTCGAGGCGTTATCTCCATCAGAATGTCTTGTGGGCATGTAAGAGAGACATTTTATTAAACTGATGTGGGAGGGCTCAGTCCACTGAGTGGCGGCGCCATCCCTGGGCAGACAAATCTGGCTATATAAGGAAACTGAGCAAGCTAACAAGATAATTTCCTCCATGGTTCCTGTCCTGATGTTCCTCAATGATCAACAGTGACTGGGCTATGTAAGCCAAATAGACCCGTTCCTCACAATGTTGCTTTTGGTCATCCTGTCAGTCAGTCTTCTATCGTGATAAAATAGCATGACCAAGGTTACGTATGGAAGGATGGGTTTATGTGCCATACTTAGAGAGGGATCAAAAGCCCATGAGGACAGAGTACAGCCAGCAGGCATGACAGCCCCCACAGGATACTGAAGGCTCCGATCCTGAACCACGAGCTAGTAGTAGAATGAGAACTGAAGTGGAATTGGCACATAGCTCTCGAAACCTTAAAGCCAAATCTCCTAAACCTCCGCAAACTATATCACCAACTGGAGACCAAGCATTCAAATGCCAGAGACTGGGGGACAGGGGATGGGGATGGGATATGGATGGATGGATGGATGGATGGGTGGGTGACTCAACCACATGGCTTCAGTTGAATGCAAACTAGGACATCATGTCAACTAGATGTGGTTGCTTCCCATTAAGCTAATCTGTGTGACCATAATTGTATAGGTTACAAGCTTACAAACGGCCATCATGAAAGTAAATTTACAACCATGAACAATATGCCTATAGCCCATACTCAGACCTAAATCTAAAGTACTAGGATTTGTCTATTTACAACATTACTTGGAGAACATCCCCACATTATGAATAAGAAAACTGGTATACAAGTAAAACTATAGCTACACACCCATGCTAGATTTTTTTGTCACTGTAACCAACATGACAGGGTAACTCAAGGGAAAAAAAAATCATTTGGCTTGGTTCCAGAGGGTTCAGTCTAAGGTTGACTAACTCCACAGGCTTGGGCAAAATAGGACAGCAGGGTATGTGGCAGAACTAGCTGTTCACTTTATGGTAGACAGGAAGCAGAGATGGAATACAGAAAGAAGACCCAGTTCTGAAAGGCACGGCCCTGTGACCTAAGTCTTACAGCTAGACCCTTCTCACCTTTCACCACTGCTCAGAAATGCCATCATATGAATACCAAGGGGTTAATCTATTCACTAACTCAGTGTACTCAATCTGTTTCTGAAAACACTCTCAGACACCCTCAAGTGAGCATTGCTAATCTCCTAAGCATTTCTCAATCCAATGAAGTTAATAATTAAGGTTAACCATCACACAGGATGAAAGGGAGAGGGGAGATAAACAGAGGTACAAAAAATGACGAGAATCAATACTCAGGAGTTTTGCCATACACTGTCAATGGATGGAATGTGCTTCAAGTAGCTCAAGTATATTACTTTCTGATAAGCTTACCAGTTTAACTTGCACAGGGAATCTCATTAATCGATTCTTAGTCCTCTCGTAAAAATACTTCAGCCCTGAACCAACCAACATACAGGTTCTCTTAGTGAAGTTGTCCCATTTAAAGCATCCTATGTTCTAAAGACAGGTTAGCTCATGTAAGAAATCTTGGTAAGGTATTTTCTGCATGCATGCACCTCAGTTAATTTATTCAAAAAGACCAGCAACCAATCCAAACCAAACCAAACCAAACCAAACCACTCAACACATCTGAAGACAATCCTTTAATTGGGCCTTGGAACTATGCATGCTGTCCTCTAATATTTGTACTTGCCTAGCTGCAATATTGTTTCTAGGGGGAAAAAATAACTGTTGCAGCACTGCACAAGAGCATTTGGTCAATGACTACCTAAAAGTCAGTGTCTTTTACTACTGATACTCTGTAGCCATCTTATTTGGCTGTGCATAGATTTTATGATGTTCCAGTATCAAACTTCCTAATAGTGCCCCACCACTTGAGCTGGGTCCCTACGGTGATTCCTTTAGTGACTGCATTAGATAGCAGTGAATGTGACTTAAATCTCTTCTATTTAATTGCCAACCATCTTTAAGTCAGTATTTTCCAAAGTCTTCTAAAAGCTATAGTCCTCTGTCCCATACTTATTTTTAAAATAAATGTAAGCACATTTCATTGTAGTACTCTGGCTTTCATTAGAAAAGCTTGTGTTAACTCATCTAAACGTTTCATGATTATAAGTCTTCGAGGGAATCTTAAAGTGGCACTTCACTGTGACAGAGAAGAAAAAAAACTAAAGCAGAATTGGGGAAATGGGATGTTCTTCCTAGCCTCAATACTGGCCTCTATGGGTCGGACAAGCCAATGAACCCCTTTAAACGTGAAGGCTCATTTAAAAAAAAAAATAAAGACCCTGGATAAAATCACCTGACGTCCTCACTCATGTATGTGCACACTGAAACCAGAAGTCAGGCCTCTTCCTTAGTCATTTGCCACTTTCAATTGTTTTATTATTTTATGAGTGTTTTGCCTTTACATATGTATGTGCATGCCTGGTGTCTGAAGCTACAGAGGGAGCCAGATCCCCTGGAAGTGAGCTATAGAGAGTTGTGAGCCACTATGTGGATGCTGGGAATCAAACCCAGGACTTCTGGAAGAGCAGCCTGTGCTCTGAAGGTCCAAAGTGTCTTCTCCAGCCCTGTTTGTATTTTTAATTGTGTAAGTGTGTGTCTGTATGTGGCCATGAGCACCTGAGGCTGCAGATCACCTGGAGCTAGAGTTACAGATAACTGTAAACCAGCATATGGTACCAGGATCAACTCCAGTTCCTCTGCAACAGTTTCAGGCTCTTAACTGCCGAGCATCTCCTAGGCCTTCCACCTTATTAGAACAGGGTCTAATACGAAACCAGAATCTTATCAAATGGATCTCAGGATCCTCTTGTCTCTTCCTCCCAGCAGTGCGATTATAGGTGAATGCCACCTCTGGCTTTTCACATGGATGCTGGGATCTAAACTCAGCATAGGATTTACTCACAGAGCCAGCTCAAGGAAGAGTATCTTCCAACAAAAACATATTACAAGTTTATGCAATGCTACAATCTTCATTTTGAAACTTAAGCTACTTTTGACTTGAAAAGGCTGTCTATCAAAAACATTGGAGATATACAGCTCATTGGTAAAATTAAATTAACCACAAACCCCCAACACACACACACACACACACACACACACACACACACTCATTCCAGAGCTAAATTTTTGTTTCTTCCTGAGACAGAAAAAGTAAAATAAATGAAGATGCAGATAGATATCACAAGATTAACCCACGGTGTTACTGGGTATATATAATAATGGGTATATGTTGCTGTTTTTGCATATCTGAAATTCTCCAAACTAAAGAACTGAAAAATTACTCAAAAAGAGGAAAGGATATTTAGCAGGCAGGATTACAGTTTTGACCACAGTCTTTGGTTGCAGTGATTTTTATGCCCGTCTTTACGGGGTTGCGATACAATCTTGAAGACATGCTCCTACTCAGCAGACTCTTAAAAGTTCTGCTCAAATTAAGGAAAACGAACGAAACCAACGTTCTTCAAAGGCTATCTACCGGTAATACGCAAGAGCTGGGTAGGGAATGGAACTTAACGTCCGCGAAGCCAGACAACTGCACATGGATTTTTCTATAAGCTATGAGCCACCAATGCTATATCCAAGTAAGATGGAAAGTGAATAAATAAGTCAAACTTTCAGGTAGGATGCTATTACTGAGGGCATGGAACCAAGGCGAAAGGGAGTCTGGGGTGTGAAGAAGGCTGGAGCAGTGGCAGTCCTAGTGGCTCAGTTAAGCCAAGTAGCATCAAGCAGGGCTGCCCCTATCTGAGGCAAACCTGGACACTGGGAGAGGAGGCAGACCCGAAAAAGAGACCAGTCTTAGCACGGCACGGGGAAAGGGTGCATTCCAGGGGGAACCACAGGTGAAGGCGTTCTCCACGTGATCTAACGCCCGCTTCGCAGCCACGCTCCTCGGCTCAGGGCCACAGCAGGCCGAGGCGGCGAGCGGCCTGCGGAGAGGAGCGTGGTCGGTTGAGGAGGAGAGAAGGCGGCAGAGGAGACGAGGGAAAGGGAGAGAAGGGCCGGATGAGGACAGCAGGGCTGGCTGAGCAAAGGCGCCCGGCGGCTGGAGAGAAGAGGCGACGCGATGAGAACGGCGGGGCTCGCTGGGGAGGAGAGCGGAGCGGGGCTGGCTGGGGGCAGGAGTGGGGCGGGCGGGAAGGAGCTCGCACCGCCCGGCAGCGGCTGCCCCACCGGCGGGGGCCCGCGCCCGGCCGGGTCCAGGGGCGTCCGGCGGGACCAGGTCCCTCCAACTCACCGGCCGTGAGGCTCGGCTCCAGTCCTCGGTGACTGCCGCTCCCGCCCTGCCCTGCCCTGCCCGCCGCCGGCCCAGGCCTACGTAAGAGCGTGCGCACGCCCGCCTTTGTCTACGCCGCTGGACGTGGACCCCCGCGTCCCGCCCAACCGCGCTTGCGCGGTCCTCCCGGAGGACCGGGGTGGGCGGGGCTCCAGCGATGCTCGCCCCTCGCGCTGCTGCTCGCGGCGGGAGAGCCGAGGTCGCTTTCTGAAGGCCCGCGGGTTGTCGTCTGAGCTGCGTCTCCAGAACAGGCATCGTTCAGGGGGAGAGGGAGATTAGCCCGGCATAGCGAGGTTCGTTTGCTGAGTCTTTGTGGGACTTTGTGTGAGATTCGGTTCCGGCTGGCCACGAAACGTTAGCTGCCACCCCAGCACCACCGGGCATCCCGGAGCTTCTCTTGACGTAGCTGGCTGGTTGGCCAGCTGCAGTTTTCCAACTCAGCCACAGTTCTAATATCTCGTCAGGCTGGAGGCTCCAAAGACAGGCTTATTTTGCTGACGTGGGTCCTTTATAGTGGAAGAAAAAGAAAGAAGGGATGGAGGACACGCCTCTTTTGTCCACTCCACCTCCTTTTGAGACAGGACGTCTTGTAATACAGACTTGCCTCAAAAGTTGTGAGTTGCCCAATAACCTTCAATTTCTGCACCTACTGCTTCCACCTCCTGAAGTGCTGGAATAAACGACCATCCCAAGTTTTATAAAGTGCTGGGGCTGCAACTCAGGGCCTCTTGCATGCTAAAAGCAGCACTCTACCAACTGAGCTACATTCCCAGCCTCCGAGTTTCTTGCTTTTATTTACTTCCTACAGTACCTAACCTTTTCCCTAATTCAGGACTTAAACTTCACTTTTGATTTCTTCACAAACTTTTACACAACTCCAGATATATAACTATAGCATAGATATACAAGACAGATCTTACTATTAATCATAAATTTAAAAGCATTTTTGTTATGTACTTGTCGCTTTACTATTATTATTAAAGCAAATTTGCATATTAATGAGATGGATGTGCTTGCCACTCTTTTTTTTTTTTTTTTTTGATTGGAGATTTTATTTACATTTCAAATGTTTTCCCCTTATCAGGTCTCCTCTTCGGAAACCTCCTATCCCATATCCCTTCCCCCTGCCTCTATGAGGGTGCTCCCCCATCCACCCTCTCCGGTCCTTCCGCCCTGGCATTCCTCTACACTGGGGCATTGAACACCTCAGGCCCAAGGGCCTCTCCTCCCACTGATGTCCAACAAGGCCATCCTCTGCCACATATGTGGCCAGCGTCATAGATTGCTATATGTGTATTCTCTGGTTGGTGGTCCAGTCCCAAGGAGCTCTGGGGGATCTGGCCTGTTGACACTGTTGCTCCCTCCATGAAGCTGCAAACCCCCTCTGCTTGCCACTCTTAATATAAAGAAATCAGCTAAATATTTGATACCAAAGGATATAAAACAGTTTCCCAAAGTTTTAAATTTTATGTCAATGCTTTCCACAAATACCTTGTACAAAATAGTATTAGTAAGTTTATGAACATTTCATAAATTAGAGATTCTGCCCTAATCCCAAACCAAAATTGTTTTAACAGATTTTTGTGAGCAGATTAACTGAAGCAGTTTTTAAAACCAAGAATTCTAATGCAATCCCTGAATATGCTAATTTGATGCTTACTTACAACGATTACCTGCTGAGGAAGACTACAGGAAAATATTTTTTAAAGTCAGTGCTTCTTTAAGTAAACCATTGTTAAACTGAACCTGGTGGCTAATACTCATTGAAACACTCCACAAATGTAGGGGCAGGAGGATCAGAAGTTCAATGTCACCTTCAGCTATATAGCAAGCCCAGGTCAACCTGGGCTAGCTCTATGACACTCTGCCTTAAAACAACCCAAAAAGAACTAGTGAATGAATCAATGGGGAAAGGCGCTGTTGTCAAACCTGATGACTGGAATCTAATCCCGGGATCCACTCTTACAAGTTACCTTCTAACCTCCACAGGTGGACTGGGGCAAAAGCACATGTATGCAAATGCACCAACACGTTAATGGATAAATGTAATACAGACATTTTAAAAATAATACAGAGCAGGCAAGTTAGCAAACATCTTTAATGCTAGCAGAAAACAGAGGTGGTGAATTTCTGTAAGTTTGAGGCCAGCCTGGTTTGCATAGTAAGTTCTAGGCCAACTCAGGGTTATATAGTGACACCTTGTCTCAAGAAAATAATTACTTAGAAATATAAAAGATACAGGTGGGACTAGAGAGATGGCTCAACAATGGACAGCTCTGACTGCTTTCAGAGGACGTCAACTCCATTCCCAGCACGCATGTGTTAGCTTATAACTAACTCCAGTTCCAGAGAATCCAATGGCCTTTTCTGGCCTACACAGACATATACAGGTATACACAGGCAAAACACCTGTAAACAACAGGATTATTTTATTGTATGTTCACATTTGTGCGAGTGCCTGAAGAGGCCAGAAGGACAGGCTCCCCTGGTTGGAGCCAACAAGGGAACTGGGAATTGAGCTCAGGTCCTCCGGAAGAGTAGGAACCCCCCGGGGTGGTAACCTCAAACCCCATTCCAAACCTTGTGTATAAACACTGGAAAGGCAATGACCTTTGAGCTCTTTGAGGTCACAGCCAAGCATTTCCATGCATCTTCCCTCTGAGTGTTTTCCCTCCTAACCCTTGAACTTAAGTCTATCTGAAAACATCTTTAATATGAACTGGAGCAATGGCTTAGTGGGTAAGTCACTTGCTGTGCACATATGAAGACCAGAGTTTTGACCCACAGAATGCATGTCTGTAATCGAGTCTCTCTCTGGAAGCTGTATGAAGGTGTATGAAGGTGTATGAAGTGGTGATGAGATCCTGTCTTTTTTTTTTTTTTTTTGGGTGGGGGGATGTTTCAAGACAGGGTTTCTCTGTGTAGCTCAGGCTGTTCTGGAACGCACTGTGTAGACCAGGCTGGCCTCGAATCAGAAATCCACCTGCCTCTGCCTCCCAAGTGCTGGGATTAAAGGCGTGCGCCACCACCGCCCTGGCTGATGAGATCCTGTCTTAAACCAGCTAGAAGGTAAGGGTAGACAGCCAGAGTTGTCCTTTGACCTCTATACATATTCGGGGGCACATGGACAACTGCCCACACATAAACACAAACATCATTAACATATACACAAATATTAAATAAAGGTGTGGTGGAATGTCCTCCTAAGCTTGTGTGTGTTTAACTTGTTCTCCAGACACTTTTTGAGAATGTTATGGAGCCGCTTGGAGGTTGAGCTTTGCTGGAGGCGTTGAGAGTTTATAGTCTTATTCCACTTCCAGTTGACTCTGTGTTTAGTGTTTGTGGTTGAAGATGTCATCTCTTAGGAGGCTGGGGAGCTAGATCTGTGGTTAAGAGCACTGGGTGCTCTTGCAGAGGACCTAAGTTCGATTCCCAGCATCCACATGGTGGCTCACAACCACTAGAAACTCCAGTTCTGATTTCCATGGGCACGTGGCACATATGCATACAGGCAGGCAAAACAACTATACACAATAAAGAAATCTTTCAAAAAATGAAGACATGATCTCAGATTCTTGCTCTTCGGTCACGCCTCCCCACCATGATGGACTCTCATCCCCCTGGACCACTAAGCCACAATAGACTCTCCTGTAAGTTGCTTTGACAGTAATGTATCATAGCGACAGAAAATAAGTATGCAGTGATGTTGTATCATTAGCAGAAAGTAACTATACAGTGATATTGTATCACAGTGACAGGAAACAAGTATGTAATAAAGTCTCCAACTCTGCTTCATAAATGGCTAGTCCTGAAGTACTTTTCGTTTTAAAGCCCCATGTGGCCTCAGTTGAGGAAGCTGTCCCTCACCTGGGTGGAGAGCTGAGCCTCTGGTGCCTGTACCCTAAAATGCTGACAAATCACACTTTTACAAAATGCATCAAACCACGGAAAATTGTGTAGATTGTGTATGGAGAAATGTTTAAAATGCATATATGTTGAGGCAGGCTGATACTTTCTCCAAGCCCTTATGGGAAGAAAAGGGGCAAAGAATGTTTAAACATGAGCACATGGGCCTGTAGACTACATAGGTTCTGTGGACACTATAAGAGTCTTAAATTTTATGTCTTCTGATTCCTCCATTTAAAAACTGCTCTTACATGTGAAGGATGCCATTTCTAGAATCTTCCCCACAGGAGAAACTTGCTGTCTCCAGTCAGGAATATGCTAATTTAAAATCTCTTTATATAAAAGGAATATTCTCTACAGGTAGGCAACCTTCACAGCAAATTCTGTTAACTGTCTTGGAGTTCTTGTCTCTCAGATGGCCAGACTTCAGCTAGACTCCTAGAAGGGAAATCCCTTCCCCTTTCCATGTCCTGTCAATTTTCCCTTTCTGTCTAGTTTCAGTCTGCAGGAGCAAGGGGCAGGAGTCAGTCACAGATGCTGCTGTCATTGCATGAGGTTCTTTTCTCTGTTCACGGATA